>JBBPSI010000056.1:0-133295 GCA_038093515.1 Butyriboletus loyo
GTCTCTTGTCCATCATCCATACGGCACGACGGCCAACCGTGTATATCCCACGACATATCCGGCTTCTCCGCGGGCTCCTCCCGAGAATAATCAACTAGACATTCGCAAGATCGAGCAGGGCCTTGACACGCGAACCACAGTCATGATTAAGAACATCCCAAATAAAATGACTGACAGAGAGCTGATCGCGTACATCAACAAAATATGTCCTCGGCGTATTGATTTCCTCTATCTGCGAATGGACTTTCAGAACGGTACGAAACCTGTAATGTTATATGGGTTTCATGGAGTTGATATGGCTTGCTCGATAGGATGCAACGTCGGATATGCGTTCGTCAACTTTATCAGCGTAGAGGATCTCTTGCGGTTCGCAAAGACGACGTTGGGTGAAAAGTGGTGAGCCATAAACCATAAACCATACCAACGTTTGAACGGGCCATGATATCACGCCACAGGAACATGTACTCCAGTGAGAAAGTGTTGCAAATGAGCTATGCGAACTATCAGTAGGTCTTCATGATTTTCTTTCTAAAGTTTGGTATCATCAGCAGAGCAAATCATGCCTGGTGCACGAAGATTGAGCATTCCGAAGTAGTGCCGAATAATAGGCGATACTGGTCTGTCAATAAAATCCCAGGGGCCAGGATGACAGAATAGAAAGATAGGATCACCGGATCATAGAAACTTTTAATATACAAGTTTCTATGATCCAGCAGGAGGTGGTGATCCTGTATTATATCAACATCTTTTCTGGTTCTTTGGTCATCCTGAAGTTTATATTTTAGTTATACCTGGGTTTGGTATTGTTAGTCATATTGTTTCAACTTTATCAGGTAAACCAATCTTCGGTTACTTAGGTATGGTTTATGCTATGTTCTCTATAGGTATTTTAGGTTTCTTAGTATGGTCTCATCATATGTTCAGTGTTTGATTAGATGTTGATACTAGAGCTTACTTTACTGAAAGAAATCGCCTCAGCCGTCTCCTAGCGTCACGGACAAGTCAGGGACGCCCGTGGATGCACGCGCAGCTTCAAAACCATCTCTCCCTGCTTCTTTACCCCAAAAACCCTTCATCCCGGTTCCCCCAGCAGGTGGAACTCATGCTAGAAAAACGATACCAACCATGCCGCCGAAACACTTGAAAAAGGAGGACGAGTCCGATCGAGAGAGGGATAGGGAGTACGAACGTCAAAGAGAACGTGAACGCGAGAAACGACAGAGAGAAAAGGAGAGGCAACGAGAGGAGTGGGAAAGGGAGCGGGAGCGGGTTGAGCTGGAGAAACGCGAAAAGGCGAGACAGAAGGAGTGGGAGGCGGCGGAACGGGAGAAGCGTCAGAGAGAAAAAGAACGAGTGCGATTAGAGATGGAACAAGAGAAACGCCAAAGGGAGAAGGATCGGATCGCGAAGGAGAGAGCGGCCAGCGATGCTGTCCCCGCATTCAAACGGAAGACCGCGATGCAAGGCACAGAAGAGACCCTCGATGATCCGTCTTCCAAGGCATTCATGCCGAAGCGCCGAAAACTCGATGACGGTACTTCTTTGGCTTCTTCCTCTGCGAAAGCACGGGATGCGGGGTTGCCTGGGTCCAAGAAGCCGGCCCACGAGTCCTCCCCCGTCCCCCGCCTCAAAGTAAAGAAAGAACCATCTCCACCGCAAGCATTCGTCTCGAACCAAGAGCGACGGGCAACGACATCAAGCAGTGGGTCGTCGCACAAATCTGAGCGACCCTCCAAGGCGAGTGGCAGTGCAAAAGCACGACGACGATCTCCCATCTACACTTCCTCCGAAGACGAAGGCGAGATCCCCCAGCCTCGAAAACGGAACGCATCCCCACCTCCCATTTCGGATCGATCCAACTCGTCGGACCAACCCCCGACTGAAAGGACATCGCGTCATCACCGCACGCCGCGCGCGGCATACCCACTTCCGACGGACCACGCTGCCCTCCGCGCGTTGTATCAATCACAGTATACGAATTACCTGGGGACGTTTAGTAGGATGGTTGCACAGAAACGCAAGATCGAGGCGATGTTGAACGGGGATTCGGAGGCCGAAGTGGACGTGATGGATCCGGACGATTTGGTCAACTTGACCATGGAACACAAATCGCTCAAGACGGAACTGGAGAACATTCATGAAATCTACACCAAGGGGGCGACGGCCGCTGTCACGGGGGTTAGTGGGTCTACGTCGGACTGATAGCGCCGTGTGTCGGCAATTAGAAGACGTTTGAGATGAATTCCATACCACGTTTTTTCTTTGACTTTTTTTCTTTGTTTGCATCGATCTCTATCATACACGACATTTTTCAGACTCGATCTCTTGTGCTTGCACGCTTTCCTAGCATCACATCATACACCGACAACACACGGAAACGATGTATCCATTCTCTCGAACTGAAACACATGGATACCCGTATTTACTTGATGAAATGAATCAAAACGATCATTTCAAGCAGGTTTCGAGGGTGTTCCCCATTTCTTTTGTGAAACGTTCACATCATGAAGAAATGCGTTCCGACGTGTTCTGGACACTAGCACTATCCTGGGTGTCGTTGAAACAGTTTAGAACATGCAACATTGATGTGTGAACGTTTGCACAGAATACAAGACGTCGGGTCCCTATCAGAGTTGCCAACGAGACGGAGCGGTGCGCGGGAGAAAAGATGTAAAGAGTGAACAGGACAGATGAGAAATCTTAAACCGTCATATAAAGTACGATGGTAGTGATGGGGGAACGAAGGCAAGAGGCGATGCCACAATCTGCCGTTCGCTCAAAGACTTGATTCCGTCCCTTCACTCGTGCCTCACTACATGACAGCCTAGCAGTAAGTGGCCATATTTTCTTTTTCCGGTGTGTTTGAATCAAGACACGGCCGTTTTCGCGAACTAACACAGCAAGACCCGTGAATACGAGTTTGACACGCGGTTCATCCGTCTGATAAGGCGTCGTCCTGTGGCAGAATATCTGGGCGAAGAGAAGGAGTCCGGAATTGCGAGGGGACTATTATGTATTTGAGATGGATGAATTTAAGGAGAATTCTAGTCTGTTCAAGCTGGCGCAAAGAAGAACATATGTGTGAATGTATTACCAAATACGCCAATGACGTCCACAATGTGTGTGTTTTCTTCAGCTGAACATGTTTTTTTTCTAGCGCAGACATGAATGCGCTCCTGCGACATACCACTCGCGGGATTTTACATCCAACCGTCGACCGCTACAGTGCCATTCGGCTCTTCTTCATTCGCCTGCCACATTCTTCTCAACCCCGCCTCGCAACTCGGAACATTAATGGCAATATACGCGGCACAAACATCCACTCTCGCAACCTCACCTTGACAGCTCGGCTCAATCATTCCGATGCCAAACAAAAAAGCACCTCTCCCCCTCCTGGTGTCGGCCAAGAACCACACTCTCATCCACCCCCCTTGAATCTGGACGACTACCCTCGTTTATATCGCCGCTTAGCTCTGTCCCTCTCTCATCTACATCGGCCCACCAGAGACGACTTTCTCAAGGTTGCGAATGGCTTCTGGCAGCGGCTTCGTATACGCTTCAAGTGGTTTACTATCAGATCGTTCCGTAAATTCAACGCAGATGATATATCTGCCTTCGTCACCTGGTTCCTCATGAGTCAAACACTCTGGATTCTTGTTGGAACGTAAGACCGGCAGCATTCTCACCCTCTCTAAGCTGATCTCATTCCCTCAGAACTACATTCTTTTCTGTCGTGTTTGCCACCGCTAATAGCCTCAGACTACAAGGTCGGCACCTTGCCTTGAGGTGTCCTACATGTTGATGGATTTCTTTTCAGAATACGTTGCCAGAGCTATCAGCAATTATTTGACCAGCGAAACCGGTGTCACTGTCATCTTCGAGTCAGCCATCTTACCCAAGTGGAAAGACTCTCGCATTTCATTCAAGAATGTCTACGTGTCTCGCCGGCCGCGGGCCGCTCACTCAACCCAGAAGGAAAGTGACCCTCTCGGACATAAGGCGGCTGTGGCGTACGACGTAAGCAGCCATCCAGCGTACAACTACACCGTAGAGGAAGACGAGGAAGTCGCACAAAGTCACGCAGACGATGACGTCAATTATTCCATGTTCGATCTGAACTTCGACTCGATAGACGTTACTCTCTCTCTAAGGCGCTGGTTAGATGGTAAGGGACTCGTCGAGGATGCTGTCGTAAAGGGTGTTCGTGGTGTTTTGGGTGAGTCACTTGTGTCTAGAAACATACACTGGCTCCAATGGTGGCCATATCCCAGATAGACGGTCTGTTTTCTGGGATCCCGAGAATCCATTGGATCCTGCCGCCTTCCGAAGTGTTGCTCGTCCTGGTGACTTTGAATTGCACTCACTCCAACTGGAAGATGTGCTTGTCACGGTATATCAGCCAGGCAACTTCCGGCCCTACACTGCTTCCATCTTCCGAGCCGATATACGGACTTTGCGCAAGCAATGGATATTCTATGATTTCTTGCACGCGGAAAACGTCGTAGGGCAGTTTGACAACTGCCTGTTTAGTCTCCATAAGCCTCAGAGTATCGGGCGAACTACCGAACAGGACGTTCAGGATGGAAAGTGGTCCAGAATGGTGAGTATTCAAAACCTTGGCATTGGTTATCGCCCTGAGAGCCCCCCACAGACCAGGATTCGCATCGATGGAGTGAATATTGATCACATGCAAAACTCGACCACCGACCCCACTGGACCGCTCTCTTGGATTACATCTGGAAAGGTCGACGCAGTTCTCGATATTAAATTCCCTCGCGATCCTGAGGACGAGTACCCGTTCAATGCTCTCCTCGGAGAGTTGGCAGATGCTATATCAACCGCAGCGTCGGCATCACTCAATCTGGATCGTATACCCGGTCAGAGAGAGCTTGCCAAACCACCATTAGTTGCTCCCTCCACCAACGTGGCTGAAGATGAACCCGACAAGCCGAGGGTAGTCATCGATATAGACTTGCGTTTCAGAGACGTGAAGGCTGCCGTACCTCTCTTTACCCAAAATCTATCTCATGTCAACAATGCCCTCATTAGACCCATCGTGGCATTCATGAAGTGGGCGAGCAGAATCAATGTTCATTCAACATACTAATTGTCCAATTTGCAGTGTACACCATACCCTTGTGCCCATTCATTGCAGGGTAGTCAAAGATGTGAATGATTTTGACGGCGCTTGGACTGTAAGTCATTCGCGTGTCCAGGCCAACCTGTCGTCACACTGAACATGTTTTCCACAGATGTGGGAAAGTACGCTGTATTCAATTTCTGTGCTGTCGTTGTAACTCATAGCGGAATTCTCCCAGCTGGATTGATGGACGAAATCTCACAAAAGGTTTTCGATTTTGTTCAAACGAAAGTCATCAGCAAAATAATTGACTATTTTTTGCCACAGGTTTACGACGCCCTTGCATATCACGTTTCACAGGCCAACATGAATCGACGAGTGAAAGTGGTTGGTGTGTGGAGCCTGCAAATGACTGCCAGCGCGATCCTCTCTGCGCTAAGAAATATCGTCGATCCTATGGCTTCCCGACTTAGAGAGGCCTACTACGTAGACGGGATCCCGTACGATGCTCTCCTTCTCAATTCATAGAGCATTGATTCTCACCGCTGCTTGCGCAACTTGCGATTAGGTGAAGGTAAAAACAACAACATCAATATCTTGTAGAACGATTCTAACATCGTTGATCGGACTGGGGATGATTGATGTCAGGCAGTCGCTGACGAAGACACGCTTCACTTCGATATAGCAAGCTGATGTATCTGTTTCACCGCTCAATTTATAAACATGCCGCTATCAGCTGACCGGGATAACTGGAAAGAGGCTCCTGATCTCCACGGGGTTCAGTGTTTCTCCTGTCGGACTCAAACGAGATTCCCCGGCCATTAAGTAGATATGACGCTAGCGATGGGGACGGTTTCCTTGACACTAGCATTGGTTGACATTCGGACGTTTGGGTAGACTAAATCTGGCCGTCCTGAGCTTCACCTGATGTTGGGGTAGACTAAATCTGGTTTACTCCACCGTTCCTGATGTTGGAATAAACTCAAGTGCGCTCCGAGCGCAAGGGGAATCTGATGTGACCGCGCGCTTAGCTGTGGAGCCGAGCTGATCCGGTCAAGTTATATCATGCCAGCTGGCTCCGAGTCGAGTATAAATGCGCCATCAGTCACCCGAGAGATGCCCCTTCATCGTGCTACCGCCAGCTCGTCCTCTCTCACTCCTCTCCTGGACGCAAACGATTGGGAAGACGTCGGCTCGGAAGCGAACATCATGGGTTCCAAAGATCTGGAGCGAGTAAGCTCGAAGGGCATCCAGGAATACAGTGAAGATACGCCAGGCTCGAGGTATGAACTCTCTGGGCTCAACCTCGCCGAGGCAGAGGGCCGCGTGGGCTTCTGGGGACTCTTTGAGAACACTCTTGTGTAAGACCTGTCATCCATACCGACTACCAATTGTCTGTATTTCTGAAACGCGTACCGTCTTGACAGGTTGGGTATAACGTGCTTTGCGACTTTGGGTGGCTTCGTCAGTGGCTAGCCACCTCGTCGCGTGTGCTAAAGAGGTTGACGATCTTTTTTTTCCTTCTCAGCTGTTCGGTTATGACCAGGTAAACCTGGCGAGGAGTGTGTCCGGTCGAGCGTGGGGCTGATCGCGTGCCTTTCTTGCAGGGCGTCGTCAGTAATGTGCTCGCCATCCAGTCGTTCGGTGCTGCGTTTCCAGACATCTACATGAATGCGACTCTCAAAGTGAGCCAAGTCGTCTGATATCATCGTGTGCCTGCTAATCCGCATCCAAGGGATGGTTTGTCTCGACTTTGCTGCTGGGTTCGTTGTTCTCGGGTGTGCGTGTAAGAATGGCACGGTATCTGACGTCGTCGTCTTTTGTTTAGCTGCTTGGTTCGGGTCGCTCCTCAATGGCCCCATTTGTGACAAAGTCTGGTTCCTTCTTCTGTTCCTGGGCGAAATGGAAGGTTAAAACCAATTCATTGGCAGATTGGACGGAAACGAAGTATTATGTGCAATGTGGTACTATTTCTTCTCGGGAGTGCACTCCAAACGGGTGCAACCTCTCAAAGTGAGGTTTATTCGCCTCGTTTGCTTTCGGACCCCTCATTTTATTTTCTCCTCCAGACTACCTCTTCGGTGGTCGGGCAGTTGCGGGTCTGGCAGTGGGCGCATTGACCCACGTCGTGCCCATGTACCTGGCCGAGATTTCTAGTGCAAATGTTCGAGGGTCGTTGGTTGCCTTGCAACAACTCTCCATTACGCTCGGTGTAAGTCTGAGGACCATTCCTATTACCGCACGCACGAAAGCTGAAGCTCTCCTCGCCCAGATCCTCGTCAGCTGTACGTCTCTTAATAAAGTTTAACCAGCCCAGTCGAAAGTTTTATACATAACTCCCTTCAGACTGGCTCGCGTTTGGGACATCACATATCGGTGGAACTCGTTGTGCACCTGAGGTTCCATACACAGGACCGCTTTTAAACGGGAGCCCCACGTTCGATCCGTATACAGACGTTCCAACAGGCGGTTGCACTGGTCAGACGCAGGCATCATGGAGAATTCCTATCGGTTTCCAGATCTTCCCCGCCCTGGTCAGTGTCGCGTCTCTTCGGGAGGGCTCATCATCATCATTAACGCCATTCCTAAAAAGTGTCTGGGTATCGGGATGGCGTTCATGCCCTACTCACCGCGTTGGCTGATGGAACAAGGGCGTGAAGAAGAAGCGCTCTCGACGTTGTCCATGTTGCGACGAAAACCGTCCGACCACATCGCTGTGCGATATGAGTTCTTGGAAATCAAGGCCGAGATTCTATACTCCCGGGAGGCGAGCGAGCTTGCATATCCGAATGCGGGCCCATGGAGACGGTTCATCAACAATTACATCGCATTGGTGGCGACGTGGCCGAAGTTTAAGCGGTTGGCAGTGGGCTGTTTGACGATGTTTTATCAACAGTTTATCGTGCGTTTGTGTTTACGAGCGAGTGTTTTTTTTACTGAACGAAGTGGCCATCGATCTAGGGTTGTAATGTGCGTGTTTTGGTTTTTCTATGAATCGTATTTTGTCTGACGGAGGTACAAGGCCATCATCTATTATGCCCCGACGAGTAAGTTATGGGTTTTTCTTATGGTTTAACTTCAAATTTCTTTCACCTCTACAGTCTTTGGTCAGTTGGGCTTGAATCCGAATACTACCTCTTTGCTAGCTACCGGGGTGTACGGAATAGTGAACGTGAGTCATTTCTCCGACCAATTTTATACCCCCTTTTTTACCAACTCTGTCTTAGACGTTGTCCACTCTCCCGGCTATTATCCTGTTGGACAGCGTCGGTCGACGTCCTCTGTTAATGTGGGGCGCTGGTGGATGCTGTATTTCACTCGTGATGGTTGGCTCGTTGATCGCTGCGTTCGGACACGATTGGCCAGGGCATTCCACCGCAGGACACGTCGCCATAGGCATGTCCCATCTCTCTCCTCCCCTTTTTGGCTGCGATAGACCGAAAACTGAAACGGATTCGTCCGTGATCCAGCGTTCGTATTCCTCTACGACGTGAATTTCTCGTATTCGTGGGCACCGATCGGTTGGGGTGTGTAATGATTTACTGTGACCCTCTTGCGGTCGTCTGGACTGATTCTTTTTTTTTCCCTTGGAAAATAGTCATACCAAGTGAAATCTTTCCTTTGCATCTGAGATCGACTGGTATCTCAATCACCACCTCCGCTACATGGATGTCAAACTTGTACGTTCTCTCTCTGGCACAACACTTGCACATACTGCATCTAACTGATCTCTGACCGTACGTTTGGGATAGCGTCATTGGTCTGGTCTCTCCCAAGATGTTGACCCAAATTCCAAACGGAGGAACCTATTTCTTCTTTGCGGGATTCGCCATCTTGGCTTTCTTGACAACGCGTAAGTCGGGCTGAGTTCACCAAACGTTTGTAAATGCGAACAGGTAGCTCAACCACCCACTTGTAGTGTTGTTCTATCCGGAAACAAAGGGAAGGGTGAGTGTCGACGAACCATTATTTTTCTCTTTTGTTGTTGTTGAAACGACGATTCATCGTTCATCACTAAACTCGGACTGGATTTTCAGACATTGGAAGAAATGAACGCGGCGTTTGGCGACAACGCGTCTGACAAGGAACGAGAGCATATGGAGATGATTTGTCGCAAACTGGGATTGCCTGTCAACGCGCTGATGTCTGCGTAAGACAAAGCCCACGACGATTCAATCCAGTGTACTACATAATATTGATACCCATACATGGAATCACGACGCAGAGAGAATTTGTAGAATGATTTATGAATGATGCTGCAAGACATTGACATCGGTATTCTGTATTCGATCGTCTCTCGATGTGGACTAGGTAAAGTTTGATTCGCGAGTACTCACTCTGAACGCCGGCCACCAAGCGTCCTTGATGATGATCTGGGACCTGTACTATACAATAGCTGTGGATCCCAACACGACTTGGAAAGAATTGGTTACCGGGTGATGATGGACGAGTGGCGCAAAAGTACACGCAAGCATTCGATTGCCTCTTGGCAGTGTTGGGCTAGGGAAGGTTTGGTTCGCGAGCACCTAACGAAGCGACTCACTCAGAACGCTGATCACCACTAGTTTTTGATGACCGGATAATTGATATATGGACGCCACACGCCACACTCCGTGTGATCCCCTCTTGGCAGTGTTTGACTAGGCAAGGTTTGATTCACGAGCACTTGTGCGAAATGACTCACTCGGAACGCTGACGACTAATCCTTGTTGACCGGATAGTTCGATGCTATATGAACACCACACGTTACGCACCGTGACGGAAATGCACAGTCGTTGGCAATCAGGCGCTAGAAAATGGTGCGGTGGCGTCCAAGTCGCAGCCGACGTCTTTCAATTTGGAGCTTTGGAAAAAAAAGGTTCCGTCCTGTGTGGGCCCCACACACCGGGCGATTTGCTCAAGCCACGATGGCTCGAGTTCGATTTCACAGGAACGCCATATAACCATGACGGTTCGATGATATGATATCACGGTCGTTTTTTTCTGGGTGTGTGACACTCACATGTCTCGTAGCAGCTTGGCTATTCGCCGCACACTCGTCATCGTTCGTGGGGGTCCTACGTCCGTACCCGAGTCCCAAACGTCCCAAATGTAGGTTTACTTTGCGAATTTGGTAGCGCACACCGACTCTCGAGGTGATGATGTTGAACTGTGGAAGTTACACATTGTAACAGCCCCTATATCATGATTCATGACGGGCTGACAAGTGCACATTTCTGAGGGCCGTATCGAACGGAACGGGTACACGCAGCTGCCTTGCACATCCTCGTGAAAGCATCCGAATCAAACAATGGGATTAATCTACCTAGAAAGGGGCTGATGGGTAGGGTATTCGAGTCAGAACGCGTGGGTACGTGTACCTGGCTGCGAGTTCAAGTCGTGCCGTATATGTGAATGATACACATATGAGGACCCGGCGCCACCGAGAATCCTGTGGTCCGTTGGTCAACGAATAGAGTTGGTCTGGTCATGGTGAAGCAATCGAGTAGGCCCTGACACGGTGGGACAACAATGAGGTCGTGGAGTCAGCACTCGAGAACCGGAATCACCAGTAATAAAATCATACCATTGGATATACAGTATCATATTCTAAGCATTGGACGAGGTAAGATTGTAGCCGTCAGCCTCACTGAAGGTTCCCCGACGTGTCGGTTCAACCGTGTCAGCCGCCAGAGACATATAAATCGGCGGGACGAAAAATGTTTCTCTAGCATCTCTAACACACGTATTTTCGTCTCGAGTCTATTATTTGACGCACCTCTCTGCCTCTATCATCGCCATGCGTGCCCCTGCCCCTGCCCTTCTTGCTGCGATTGCAATGATGCACACGACCCACGCCTTACCTCGCCAGGACCTCACGGTCCGTCAAGGCGACAACAATCTCAGCAGCGATAGTCACGTATTCCACCACTTGGATCGCAATCAACGGACCGCCAATCGGAACCACGACCACATATACGGAGACAACGGAGAGGGATCGGAGCTATACGTCGTCAAAAGGTTGGCAGACGAATCACAGCGATCCGGGTGGCGGAAGATGGAGAAGGAGAGCGTCGTGGACAGGCGGTTCATCCAAGACCCAGATTACAGCCAGGGTGGCTCGAACTCCGCCAGTACTGCTTCCAATAGTACGATGGCCACACAGCAACCAGCAGCAAAAGTGGAGAAACCGGGAGAAGCAGACAACAGCCAAGGGCGATCCTGAGGCAAAAGGCTAGGCGAAGGATCCAGACGGAAGCATTGCATTAAACTTGACATGTCTGTCAGCACTTTCATTTTCAATGTAGCAACGTTCAAAGCGGCGGTGCTTGAGAGAGTGCACAGCCACTCGTGCTGATTCAGCCAGTATATAAGCCATACTCGAAAGTTGTTCTCTGACGTCCTCTGCTGTCGTTTATCACCTCCCACAAATGAGCTCAAGCCAAAATCCAGTCTCTCCTCCGGCTTACCAGGCCACCGGGTCCTCTAGAAAGCCCTTGATTGATGATGCTGCCGAGCCATTGCTCGGTCGCGCCAGATCTCCGGGGGGTGGATTCTATGATCAACCCGAACAGGGTGATGTTCCAGATGACTTCAAGGTAGATAGGCAGTGTTCGGAAGCTTCGCCTGTATACTCACGTCTATGTGATTACAGTACGGCGTTACTGTTTCTGAGAGTTCCAGTGAAGTTCGGGTTGCTTTCATCCGCAAGGTTTATACCATCCTATGTGAGTACACTCATCGTTGGCTCTTGCAATGTCGCTCAACCTGCACCTTCTGTAGTCTGCCAGATTGTAAGATACTCTCGGGTTCTCTGTGTGACAGTTCCTGACCCCTGTGAATAGCTTGCTACGTGCTTGGTCGCTGGGGGTATTTCCCAGTCCCCTTCGGCGCTCCTATGGGTTGCGCAGCAGTACGTCTCCCAACTTTGTGCTGGATCCTTGTTGTATAACTGATTCCTATTCAGCACGTGGTCTCTTTACGTCCCTCTCTTCGGTACCCTGGTCAACCTAGCTCTTCTCTTCTGGAAGCGTCATAGTCACCCTCTCAACTTCGTGTTGCTGTCCACCTTCACCGTGATGGAAGCATTCACTTTAGGAGTACTTACCGCGTTCTTCGACAACGCTATCGTACTGCAAGCCCTGTACGTCTTGTATCACTTCTCGCTTGTCATGTTTATTAATTGCTCGTAGTCTGATCACCTTAGGTGTCTTCCTGGGCTTGACACTTTTCACTCTCCAATCCAAGGTTGGTGTTTCTCTTTTAATTAGTACAATTTTATCCAACGATCACCTGCAGTACGATTTCTCTGGACTTGGGCCTTGGCTGTTCGGTGCCCTCATTGCTTTGAGTACGTCATGGATTCTGATAACCTCCCACACTTAGATCTAACATTAATTCCGCAGTGATGGCTGGGCTTGTCAATTTGTTCATCCCGTTCGGACAGACGATGGACATCATCTACGCACTTGGAGCTTGCTTGATCTTTAGCGGTTACATCGTCTATGACACGTTCATGATCACGAAGCGTCTCTCCCCAGATGAATTTATCTTGGGTTCTATTAGTCTTTACCTCGAGTACGTCTTATTTCATCCAGCATGGAAGCTAACTAACTGCCCCTATTTCATAGTTTCATTAACCTTTGTAAGTTCAACCCAACGTTTCAGACGTCCACCAAACTCATATCTCTGCTTCTAGTCGTTAACATCCTTCGTCTTCTGAACGACCTTCAGGATCGTTAGACACGTAGGTTCTACGTTCCCGTATTTTGTTCGGGGATGTTGAGGTGGAATGGTTCATTTGAAAGTCGATTGCCGGGATCTTGGTTGTTCACTTTTTATTCATGATTCATCATGTATATGTTATTTCGATCGGAATGATATGCGATAATTGTATTGGGCTCTGAATATATCTGAGCAGTCACGATGGAGAACGAACTCGAGTCGGAACTCGCCTTAGCATCGTATTTCAAATTCATCAGTGTAAGTCTCTCGGATCGCTCATCACAGCTGGCAGCAAGAGAGCTGTCACCTGCAGTACAGACTAGGCACGCAGAGCCAGCAGCCGGGTTACAACCCAGCCAACCCAATCTGATGGGCAAGCTTCTCGAAGCTTAGGTCCTCGTGCCGTGGCTTGACCACGCACGGAACCTCCTCAGGGCGCCTGGGAAAAAAGAAAAGATAAAGGGAAGGACGGACATATAAGAACCAACACCAAACGAAAGACGATGGGGGGAAATGGGACGCACGTGGTGGCGCCTTCCGTCCATTTCACGTTAACGTCGTCTGGGCCTGGGTCCCATCAAGGTGGCGCTTCGAAGGAGAAGACGGCGAGCAAGGAAACGATCGAGATCCAGAGGGATGCGTCCACGACGTGCCTTCCGACGCTAAGCGATGTGGTTAGGATCAACGCACCTGAAACGGACGGAGACGAAGCAAACGAGAGTTCGTCGACAGATTGGTTGTTCTCTTGTAGAAAGCGCTCGGGTTTGATCTTTTTTTGTTTGGGGGATTTGATTGGGTGTTGGGATATTGCCCTGCGAGCAAGGTCAACGTGTCAGGGGACGTACCAGACGTTCTTAGTGACTCCGTCGCACCTAAACACGGGAAGAAACGGTTAACGATACCCCTGGCCGAAAGAGCTGACGAAACTTTGGGGATATAGTATCCCTCGTGATTGTCATCGTCCACGGTTGCGTGAGGTATACCTAGAAACGATCAGAGCTCGGCACCGGATAAGTGCGGCACAGTCTGCTTACCTAGAAGTACAGCTGGGTGCCGTCTCAACCACATCAGGGTACAGAACCATCGCCAAAATGAAGATCATGAGCGTGGAATATGTCTGTCGGAGGCAGTGTGATCAATGGAAGACCCTCAACACTCTGCAAAGTTAGCTTCGTATCGTTTCCGACGTGGCAGTTAATTACACATTCTTCAAACACAGCCCAGTCGAAGGTTTGCATGGAGTCCACTTACCGGCGTACGCACTCGCAGAGGCTTCTTTTCAAGATAGGCTGTTTCTTCTGCCGTGTCTGCCCTGTCATGTATCCTCAATAGGGCATCCGTTACCATCGACGGAGCAACGATTCCCGCATGCCTCATCTCAGCCTGACGATCATATGACCTGGCGGAGACAACCAGCCACTAACCATACACTTCTTTCTTTACATATTCGAAGGGTGCTTCCTCCCACTGTGCGATAGACTTTCGCGAAATCAGAGCGTTGCGTTTGAAACCTGTCCCTGGGAACCACTCGAGAAGGTACTTCAAATCAGTGAAACGGTTAGTGGTCAGAACTAACGGCTAGCACTCGTTAGCACCCGGCTACACTCGGCTACCATCGGCAACCAGCAAGAACCAGCAACTGTGTTCTGATGTTCACTAGTGGTGTGAAATTGACGCATCGGACGGGGACGATCCACTCGAGAATGCACACATGGAACACTTACGGAGTGAAAAATATGCACTCGCAAGTGTTGCGGAAAATCATGAGGCTCCGATGCCAAACGCATGATCAAATCATGCGCTTTTCGCAGTTGGATGGGACGAAATGATGAAGCTGCATTGAGGTGGAATGCTTGGTAGAAGAATCGACGGTGAGGGCGCCAGCGGTCACCATATGGTAAAAATACAGAAGGGAAATCTGTCCCAAAGCTGCTCCCACTAAGTGCGCCGCATGATGGCAAGCAGGAGACGGTCTTACAGTTCCTTCATAGGAACAAGACTTGGAGGGCGGCTGGAGTAATTTTGGGACCGTCGATCAAGGAGGTCTTGTGCGACCTTCTCTGAATTAATAGCGATGGTGTCCTGCGTCAGTAATCGAGTATACATAAGGTCACCTGGATGTATACATGAGTCATCGCCGGGTGCAGGCCATGGAAGAACGAATTATATTCTTCGGCACATCTTGCATACACTTTCCAGGGGTGGCGAATGTTTCCCAATAACGGACTTGGCGGGGGTCCAGGAGGAAGGCGTCGATGTTTGGCGTTCTCCTTGCGCAGACGAACTACTAGTAACACGATACAGAGAGGGACTATGAATAACCCTGAGGTAAATATGATGAGGGAAGTCAACCAGGACAAAGGGAACATACTGCGTTATTTGGCTATGATATAGGTGGTTTCTCTGTCTCTGTCGCAATTAGTTAGTTTAACCAACTCAGTCCGGTCGGCGGGAGACGTGAACAAACAGAAACGATAAGCCAAGTGACGTCCAATCTCGATTGTTTGATTAAGCGCAAATGTTGGTCGACATTCTTTAACATGGGAAACTTGTTTACTCACTGGTGTCCAGGTGGCCGCAGGACCGCGCACAATTACCGACTGATGGGGGGGGATACCCCTGATGTTCCTGAGAACGGAATACCTCGTGAAGCGATAAACATTGGATACGCGACGATGCATACAGCGCAGAAATTATCTGAGCCAGACCTTGCCTCGTATGACACCGATATCACTGTCATATTGAAGCTCGTATAAGCGATATACCAACGGTGCGGGAAAGGCTTGAAAGGAACACAAAAAAAGTGCATAGGGCAAGGATTTGCGACGTCCAGAAGCGGCAAGATGAGCGCAATGACTCCGCTATCATATGCTTACCTGTGGCTCATTAGTGACTTATTGCCAAGGGTACCGAGGCATAGTAACACTAAGTGTTGCCCTGGCGACAGAGACCTCGACGGCAGGGGTTGATCCGAGAAGCTGCTGTTCACTATCAGTGCAGTATACTGTATCATTTAGACCTCAGTCTCGGTGTGACATTACATAATGGAAGGTTCGCAGTGGGTTCGTGTCAGGTTTGCCAACGACTTGGCAACAAGACAAGGCTGTGTACTAACTAGCCCTTCGGAAGTAAGCTAGGTGACAAGAATGAGCTACATGATGAGTGCGAGTGAGTGCAGCAACATACCTCAGCGGTCGTCACGTGTCACGTTTGGTGATCAAATGTTAACAGTGCAGCTTGATTATGTAATGTTGTCTATGAAGACACCGACGGCGTTGGTATCACCAACGCCGTCCAGTGTTCTGCCGGTCAGTGAACGTTCACAAGAGTTAGCGAACGTACATCGATGAACTTTCCCATAGACGCAGATGAACTGAACGCGTGCAGTGTCAGAAGTCAAAGCTGGAAACTATATAATCAAAGCTAATTGGCCAGGAAGGCCGGGTGGATTGGTATGGACACAAGGAAAACGGATGTCCTTCGCTCATAAATGTTTCACGTGAGGCTTGTACGAGGCATTGCAATGAGGCGAGTCTGGGTTGGGGGCATTGATAAGATTGCTCATACTAGGCTAGTACCGAAGGACCATGGAACCGCTGAAAGTCACGTTCAGGTGAACGTTGGCGAACTCTGACGATTTTCCCACGATTTGCGATCAGTGACTCTGACTTGCGTCCACTGACCAGCAGAACACTGGTTGGTAACGAAGGTTTTCCAGCACACGGGTCTACTTTTGCATATGATATGATATGTGCCACCCTCAGTGTTACAGTTTGGTTCATTGCAGTATTTTTAACAGGTTTTATTGCACCTCCAGAGTGATGCACGGATACGTATATAGTGAGATAGACCAGAAATCCCGAAGCCCCAGAATTTCGGAACTTCACAATTTCTTTTTTTCTAGAAAATGATTGCTAGGCTTCTCCGAGTCGAACCCCACTGGGGCCCATGACACCATGACTGTAAGTGATGACAGTTCTCGCTAACGGAGATGATAAGTCTATCCAATCCAAAACATCATAGCGAACCTCCATCGTTGCCAGGGGTCTCGTCACGAATTGTCTCGATGATGGCGGCCGCGATAGCGTTCGCGTCTTTCCTTGGAAACCCACACTCGTTAACTAGTTTCTTCATCAGTTCATTGCGGGTCGGGTCCTGATTGAAGCGACCGCGTTGCAGAGGGAGCATCTTTCCCAGTTTTCCCAACAAGTCGATTAACCATGTTCGCTTCTCCCTCCTCCACCCTTTGCTACTGGACAGCGTCAATCCCAGGAGAAGCTCATGCATCCTCTTTCTCGACTCCTCGTATCTGTCAAGGAAGATGTTCCCCATTCCCGGGCTAGCAGTGATGCATGCATGTCCGTGCGCGGATATGCCAGAATTCTTGAACACCGCTTCGTTGGCGGTCCACCACCCTTCCAAACATTGCTCATTCTCCAAGTTGGTGACGACGACACCGAGAGGTACCTTCTTTCCACAGAGCACATTGACAAACAACCTGTAATTCTGCTGCACAGAATTTGTTATCCTGCCACGCATGCATAGCAAGAGGAGGTGAATGCCTCCCGAACGTTCGAGTTCCTTGATCAGCTTGTACGCCTGTTTGATGGCACGAAGGTAGTCCGCTCGTGATATTTCTGCCTCGTTCAGGCCAATCGTATCCCATACGCGGAACGGCCGATTATTTTGAAGAACGACGTGGTAAGGATTGGAGGCGAATGTGCAGGCACCTGCATCCGGTGACGTTTCGGCGAGTTTGCTCCCTGCAATCAAGTTGACCACCGAGCTTTTCCCCACCCCCGCCTCTCCGAATATGATGACATTGCAAGGTTGTGAGTCGTATGCGGGCGGTGGGTCGTGAGGCATGGTGGGTACCTTCACGGACCAGACTTTAGCTGGAAGTACATCATGAAGGAGTGTACTGCTTACGCGAATCGATCCAGTCTTTGACAGAGTGGTAGGCCTCAACGGCGAATAAGTGCGTATCTTTTCTCGGGCAGAGGTGTACAGGGTCATCGAGGCTGGGTTTTTTTGTAGGCAACCTAGGAGTCTCCTTCAATAAGAGGGTTGTGGGTATATCGTCATCATTCGACGCGAGGCAAACTCCTTGCGAACTACACCTGGTGATGAATGGGCACCGTGTGCTGCATTAGTTGAAGCCACAGATTATTCACGGACCCTCAATTCTCCACACAGGAGTTTGATACGACGATCGATATTCATATCTGTCAGAGAATAAATCGTTGTATGTGTTACACTACAGTAATCTTGGTCGGTGCTAACTGAAATACGAGGACGTAAGAACACCAGACATGCAATGGTGGCGCGCTTTTAAAATGAGTCGACCGAAAAGGTGTCATCCGATTTCACGAAATCGGGCCCCGTGTTTTCCAGCCGCTTGACCCATATCTTACCTGCCAAATACTCTGCTTCCGATCGGGAAAACTTGCATTTATCTTGAAGATGTCGAGTCAGCTCCTCCACCGTCAACACGTGTCGACGCCGGTTCTTGATCTGGCCTAGCCATTTCAACAACCTGCCCGCAAGATGAATGAACCACCCTGTCCGTTCGGGCTTCCACGACGTGCCACCCCCAGCCACATGCCCCAAGAGCATAGCTCGTACCGTCATCTGGGATTGTTGGTATCTCTCCGCATAACAATTGTTGAGTCCACGGGTGGCAGTGACGCAAGCATGCGAAGCGCACGAAAGCTGATACTTTTCAAACGATGACACATTGTTCTCCCACCACCCCTCCATCGATGCTTCGTTTTCCAAACCCGTGATGACGAACGCGACTGGCACCTCGTTCTGACACAGGATATCGCAAAACAATCGGTAATTGTTCTGCATCACCGCAGTAATCCTGCCACTGCGGATGCAAAATAGGATGAGACGAATGCCACCCGTAAGTTGAAGTTGACAGATGAGCGTGTTCGCTTTCTCGATCGCCGTAAGGTAGTTGGTCTTCCTAAACAGTGGCTCATTCAGGCCGACTGTATCAAATAAGCGGATATGATGGCTGAGTCCTTGGTTGTCTGGAAGAATGATGTCGTATGAACTGGATTCCATCGTGCAGCCACTTGCACCAGAATGGACTGCCGCGAGTGGTTTCCCAGCGATAAGGTTAACGACAGAGCTTTTCCCCACGCCTGTCTCCCCGACGATAAGAACGTTGGGAGAGTAACGTCGCTGGGTTTCATAAGACGGAGGGTGATCCGCTTGGTGGATTCCCCGACGCATCTAAGCGGGACGACTGGCGCTGAATGAGACAGAATAATCGTCTTCAGGTTTGTTTGGCTCACCGTTTGGATTCGTCAAGTTCGTACAGCGTCAGACAGACGGGCCCGGAGGAGAGATGTAGATATGTAATGGGGATACGAAGGGTCGACTCCATCACATTTATAGAAACATCTTTGACAGGCACGACGGTTGGGTGAATGGCCGCTGAAGAGAACTAGTAAGAAAGTCGTGAATAGACATCCACCTCGGATGGGCGGCTACATATATTCTCACCCACCCTTTGACGCTGCGAAGTGTCCCGAAAAGTAGAAAGATGACGACAGAACACTATCACCCAATCGAAGAGCGTTCTGGAGAACACGCTGAACGGGCGAGTCGACCTTTCGCCGCCGCAATCAGTGACGTTCACCAATTCGAAGCGAGGAACCCTAAACATGCGGTAGTCGCATGTACCCGTGCGAACGGAAAATGTGACACGACTTTGAAACCGACTCTGATTCGCGGGGGAAACATCAAACTCTTGGTGAGCACCGAGCAGAGAATATGCCCCAACCTTGGATCCTTGCGCAAAGAAATCTCTGCGAGAACTCTCCGACGCGAATATGGATGTGGTCGGAAGGCCACCAGTCACCATCGAAGAAACGGTCAGGGACTTGGAGCACAGAACCATCGAACGTTCAGGTACCTGCCTCTGACCTTTGAAATTTTCATAGGAAATATGCATGCGATAGCGGTATCCTCAAGTAGTTGAGAGGAATCTAGTCTCAAGCCTTCGGGTATCCCCATACCCAGTGGAACGGTGCTGCATCAGACTCGAGCGGATAATCTCCCCAGCTCGAATTCGAGACCGTCTCCTAATGTACACGGCAAACGCACCGCGATATTCATTCATGATGAGTGTCTCAAGCACCGTTTCAACGTTCTCGCGGCACCTCGGGTATGCATCGCACGTCCGGAACGCCTTCGTGCGTCAAGACTCAAGCTGGGGCTTGCTGCTGCTATTTCACCCCGGGACATCACTGCGGGGAGGATATATCATTCAAGTTTTGCCTCATCAACAACGTCGCTGTTGGCGCTGCGCGCGGTGTGTCTCACGCAGTCGTTCGTTCACCCGTGTACACTCTCAGCGCATCTAAACAGTTGGTGGCATTCAGAGAATCGTCATTCTCGACATAGATTTGCATCATGGTGTGCTTTCTTCCGCCTCGATGTCGGCGTGTTAGTCAGAGTAGCGGCCACTTGTAGGGAACGAGATGTTGTGTTGCAGATAAACGAGGAAACGGACAGACTTTGGAGTCTAAGCTACCCGAGACCGACGCATCTCCTTCGAAACCATGCCCACGGATATTTTATGGCTCTGGGTTGTGAGTGTACTCGAGGGGGTACAGCGACCGTGCGCTGACGGGTGGCGCCATGGCACATCTATGTAGTCTCGTGGATCTCCCCAGCCAAGCGACTATATCCAACTCAGATGGCTGGGCCGACTCTAACGTGGTGGAATGAGGGCAACCTCGTCAAGGTGCGACGTCTCGTTCAAATATTACTTTATCGGATAACATCAACTCACATTTTCTTCGCAGCTCGAAAAGGCTTCCAAGCCCCGCAAATCCGCGTCCGCACGCATTAGCATGGGGGAATGGCTTGCTCACACTGTCAGTCTCCTCTTAGTACTCAGCGGCGGTGGGGCATACACCAACATAAAGGCGTCGTCCACCCGGGGCGCGAGTACGGGCCACATGAGCCCGCTCGACGTCTATGACGCTCCGTGAGCAGAGGAAGCTTGTGTTCTACCGCGCTCGAGCTGGCGGTGGGCTGCCAGATCCAGCACCTGGCAAATGGGGACCGGAGCGTATCTGCGTCAGGGAAGTAGTCTGCGGAACACACCAGCACCGACGCCATCACCACACCGCAAGCTCGCTCCGCAGGAGTAGCGAAGTCAGAATCAGCTAGCGACCAGATTGACCCACCGGAGGCGGTTCCGTCAAGCGGGACGAGTAGAAGAAGCTGCTGCGTGTCATTCTCCATGTCCGGCCGCCTGATATGATTGGTTGATTGTGATTAAAAGGTGTGGATATCGTGAGTGTGTGTGAGAGAGGATGTAGGTCGGGGTTACTGCAGTGGGGAAGCAATCTCGCAACCGTTCTCGTACAGTATGACGATAGGTGTATGTTGGAAGCTCGACCTCGAACATCTACAATGGCGTCACATCAATTGAAGTCATACGAAAGTGTTATTCTTTTGGATGCGAAGAAAGACACTTTCATATGACTTGGCTGACAGTGGAATGAGTACCTCTTTAGAACAATCCCGGCAAAACGTACGCCAGTGTGCCTTGATCATGGAGGGAGATTTGGTTCAGGGTCATTCGGAACTGATCATTGCATTCGTCAAGTTCGCGGAGCGTCAGAGTGACGGGATGTCACCGGACTCCATCATCACATCTATTGGAGCATCATTGTCAGAAACTAGTGAGACTCGTCGGGCCTCTTTTGAACAAGAAGCCATCATGTATATCCTCGTAGTTTGACCAGACCGTACAGTGAGGAAAGCCGTCGATTGACGTAGACCCACCTCGAGCTGGGCGGCAACGAGACGTTCGGAAAAGTATTAAGCGACCCCGACCATCAAACTGTCACCTAATCACAGTTCCCCGTTGGAACACGCGGAACGAGCGAGTCCGCCTTTCGCCATGAGTGACATCTCCAACCTTCAAAGTTGCTCACCGATAGGATCCCTGACCATGCGGTAGTCGCATGCACTGGCATGTGGCATGTACCTGCAGTGTCGCGACAGGGAAATGTGCCGTAAAGCGACTCTGATTCGCGGGGTAAGCAGAGTCCGAGTTCTTGATGAGCGTCAAACAGGAATCCGGGACCCAACACGCCTCAACCTCGAGGTGCAAAACATTTTCGTGGAAACTGGAGGGGATATAGACTGCCATCCGTCTCCGAGGCAGCGTAGTACCGAAACATCGTCAAGCCTTACCGTCACCAACTAAGCCTGCGGCCACATCACAAAACCAGAACGCGACCCCGACTTTTGAACATACCGACACGACAGGTTCAGATGTATCATGTTGAAGCGCACTGACAAAAAGGTGTGGTCTCTCCTCTGATTCTTCGTCGTGCAATAACACCGTTTGGCAGCAATCCATCTACGAAGACGACCGTATTGGCAACTCGCGGTCATCTCAAGTGAGTTTCCATGTCTGCGCATAGTACAATCCTTCACTGAGCGGAGCAGGATACCAAAAATGTCGTCATCTTTGGAGAGAGTGGAGTGGGAAAAAGCTCCCTGATCAATTTGATCGCAGGGGAAAAGGTCTCTGAAACCTCCAGCGGTGCTCTTGGCTGTACGCTGGAGTACAAACGACACCTGATGGAGATAGACGGTCAGCACTTTGCCGTATGGGACACGGCGGGGTTAGACGAAGGCACTCAGGCGTCCGTCCCCGCCGAGAAAGCCGAGGCATATCTCAAACAACTCCTCCACGAACTCGCCAAGAATAATGGCATCGACTTGCTCGTGTACTGTGTGCGTGGAACGCGCGTCAGATCCGCTCTGCTCACGAACTACCACATCTTCTATTCTGCGATCTGCAGAAAGAAAGTCCCCATCGCCATCGTGATTACTGGACTCGAGAACCAAGATGGCGACATGGAGACGTGGTGGCTAAAGAACGAGCGCGAGTTTTCGTCGCTGAAAATGTATTTCGACAGTCACGCTTGCGTGACGACACTCAAGCGTTTCACCGAGAACGCCATCCTGAAGGAACGACGGGAGGCATCCAAAGTAGCCGTGATCAACATGATCACCGGGACGTGTCGTACTCAGCGATGGAAACCACCTGAACGGAGCTGGGTCGAATCCGCATATTCAGATATCCGCGCCATGTTGACTCCAAGAGACTGCTACAGCGCGCGTCTCGCCACCATCATCATGTGCGAATCGTTCAGAATCTGTCCGGACAATCGGTCGACCAGGAAACGCTCCATCTCCTTCCAAAGTCCTGTCGCACTCTCCCTTTCTCTCCATCCATTTAGCTTCCGCAGTCCCATAACTTTTTCGAACGACAAATCACAGAGCAAGCTCCCATTCAAAGATGGTATCAAATATACGCCTGAGCGTCTATATCGCGTATACCAGGTCCCACGAAACAAGGCGTCTTCCGTGGGCACGGACAAAGGGACCAGGAAGGTCACGGTTGTCAAACGCAGCGCGGATCTCCTTATCTTCTGTATAAAAATGGAAGAGACAGAGACTAGGGCCATCAATTTGCAATGGGAACATTTCAACCTAACCTACGGTGGTGACCTTTCACCACAGATCGTCGTTGTCATCGGTGCCACGGATCAATCCTCTGCGGAGGAATGGTGGGAGATGGCAGTAGGCGGGACGCTTGCCAAGGATTGTGTCGATGTTGCATATTTGCCCGTGAATGAAGAAGGGACCGAAGTCGACGCCGCACGGAGGCGACTAAAATACCTCATCGACGTTCGCTGCATTGACTGCAATAATGTGATATTCACGAGGAGCGAGAAGCTCTTCAGGTGGCCAACTTTTTTGGACATGTCGAGTTTGACGACGCTGGGGGAAAAACCAGTAAGCAATAACAAGGAAGATGGACCACTTGCCCCTGGGGAGGACATATTGACGACATTGGGTGTGTGGGACGAAGTTCCGGAGCGAAGCCAATGTACAGTGTGCCCAATATCTCCCAAGGAATCGCGGGGACAGTACTTTTAACCAGTCGACCTACCTTGCAGATTTGTTAATGATGATTTGTTTATGGTGTACAGTAGGCTAGTTCATAATAGATACCAGTAGGAGTTCGCGTTGAGAAGCAAAAGCGGAGCCGGGTGGTTATGAACTAATGCTCGGGATTACTCCGGAACCCCGACTCGTCGATCAGACCTGAGCTGCTCTTTCCTGCCAATCTCCTCCATCCCATCCCATCCATTCGTACGATGTTCGCATCGCTTACAGGTACTTGACGCGGGGCATGGCATCGCAGTTTTCCTTCCCAAACGACGACGTGATGATTGGCTGACCCACACTCTTCTACGCCTCGCAGATTTCACCGCTTATGCATATACGAGCTGCCACCGAAGAAATGATCAGTCCAAAGGTGCGGCTCCGCGTGCGTGGCAAGAAAACCAATTTTGTCTCGTCGGTCGTCAAAGTGGATATCCAGTTAACCAGAGGCCAGTCGCCGAGACAAACAATCCGTGTACTCATGTTGGTTCTGGAATCGTGATGAACGGTTTCCACGGTAAGCTGCATTTCTTTTTAGTCCGAGACCCCGGAATTTTGGAGTGATCCGTGGAGTGCTCGGCGAACTCTCGTCTAGGCCATCGTTCGCTAATGATGAAGTATTCGAGATGAGATCTTCATCGAGAGGCGTTTTTTTGCTAGGATACACGTGCATCAGAGTCTGTGACCCCAGACCAAGTTCGTACCGATGATCATGGCCGTGACTATCCACACAACACTGAGATCCTGGTTTCATTCGACATCTGGCACCCAACCTCGTTTGCAGCTTGTGCGTTGTCGTTGTATGAACCACAGCGGAGCCCGAAGATAAGGTCAAGATTGGCAAAATCACGTTCAGGCTGAGTTGAGTCATCCAAAGACGAAGCTGGTTTCTATATGGGATTCATGAGAAACACGGATCATGAGGAAAGTCAGCTTGGATAATGCCACCCACGAATATGCCACCCATAGTGGAAAGGGGCTAAAGTTCGACTGCATACGACAACGTTTTGCGCCTTCGATGATATATGCGCTAGATGATCTGACACATTTTATTCAGTTATTAGACGTGAAGACTCGTGTCACGATTTGGCACGTTAGTGTATGCACTGTATCATCACTCGAACTTTGGATTGATGGTGCTGTACGATATCTGAGCCATTACCAAGGACAGATTTGTTGGAGATGTACGCCTGTGGGCAAAGTCAGACAATACGCCAAGGAATCCTTCCAGTTTATGGTATCATTGGAGTCTGGACGCAGTCCTGTTGCAAATGTGAACTTGCCAGTCAATATCACAGCAAAATTCCTCTTACAGAAGGTTCCGATTCAATGCTCGAAGCTTTCGTCACGAAAGAGAGGAATGGTATTCGGGCATTGAACCGGTGACCGGCCATCGGCTGTATGTAGTGGTAGCTTGTTGCAGGTCCACCCGAAGCCCTAGTAGATCAATATTCAATCCCCGCAGAGCAATGGTAGAAAGTCACAATGGATAAGGTGACACTCACCAAGAACAATCCCGATGATGGGTACTGGCCCGTAAACGACATGGAGACGACTATGAACGACCTCTGCATGACTACAAAAAAGAAAAAGTGATGCTCATAAGGAACAGAGAACACTTCGGACGATCACTTTGTCCGAACGTAGGATCTGTTGATGCCGTGGGTGGAACCATGGAACAATAGCAGGGAAGGTACCCCACCGGTTGAGTGGAACAGGATTCCGATTCAGAAATAGTGTTGCACGGGGTATTTTCAGGAGCGAAGCCCGACCTCTGTATCTTCCGAATAGAAGGAGTACCGAGCCTACTCTCTGTATATGTAGATGCTGATATACAGCATTGAACAGCCTTGTCTCGTATCGAGCACGCCGGTGACGAACACGAGGCTTGCCGGTGGTAACCGTGCCCACATTTAGTCGTCTGACATCGAAATTCGAACCTCCGCACGCGGCCCGCAAGTGACCGGGTAAGCCAGAAAGCCGAGATGCGCAAAGGGGGGTCAAAAACCGGCACCCCTTCGTCTTCATGGAATCGGCCAGTAAAAATCTACAAAATAAGGAGTAGATACGTTCACTTATTCTTAGTTCGTATACCGTTGCCGAGATGCGTATGTGTCGTCGTTGAAGTGCTAGAAGAGAAAGACTGATTTCTTTGTACTAAAGGGGGCATGATAGATCACGAACACGAGGCTTGCCGGTGACTAGCCGGAGTAAAGCCGGAACCATGTACAAAAACCAGCACCATTGCGGTAGCCCACCTTACTCCATAGCCACTCTTTTCAGTTCGTTCGCCGTTCATATATACCATGTCCATATCAGCTGGTCTTTCGCTCATGGGTACGTGAGCGGCGTAGGACGCCGTTTTTCTTTTTATTCAGACAACCAGACTTGACATGACCACGGTGCGCCTATCGATGCTTCCCTGCAGATTTCACCGCATACGGACTGCCAACGAAGAAATGGATGAAATTGGTCCATCCGAAGATGCGGCTCCGCGTGCGTGCACAAAATCGCGACTTTGTCTCGTCGGCCATCAAAGTGCGCGACCGGAGCTCAGATGGGTCGGGCTTTTCAAGTATCCATTGGTCATGGAGTGATAATGGAGAGTTCTTACGGTGAGGGTCGCTACTTTCGAGCTTCATTGCGAGTCCGAGACGTCCCACTCTCTGGGGTCTGGACGCGTTCCATGGGACCGAAGCCTCGAACATGGTATAGCTAACGGACGAACTCGCGCCTAGGCCATCCTTTGCTGATGACGAAGTATTCGAGGTCGACGTCGAGAGGCGGTTTTTGCTATGGTACAAGTGCATCCGTCGAACGAAACCAGCGACCATCGACCAAGTTCGTACCGGCAAATGTGAGCATCCTCCATCCAACACCGTGACTGAGGCTCTCGAGAGCTCCGTTTCAATCCTGCATCTGACGCTCCACACCGCAGATTGCGCGCTGCCATTATACGATGGACAACAGTGCCCAGAGATGCTCGAGAACATGATCGAGATTGGCGAGATCACGTTCACGCTTCGAAGTGATCTGACTGGTGACGACGCATCGTCCGAAAGAAAAGTTAGTTTTACGACGCAGTCATGAAATGTTCGACTCGCACCAGGGTCATGAGCGACGTTGACTCGGAGAGTATGCCCCATAGTTGCGAACATGGTTCCTGGTTCATAGTTGAAGGGCCCGAGGCTAACTTATGACTTAAGACAAGGCATCGCTCGTTGATGGATAACGTATTGATTGATCCGATACGGTTGACTATTAGCTATATGTCACGATATGACATCTTGACATGCATACCCACCACTGTATTCTTACTTACACGAGCCTGGACCGATATGCATTGACCAAAAAGAATATTTTTCAGATATAGCTTCGTGCGGCGCTTGCTATGTTCGAGGTCAAGTCGAATGAATCACATCCAGAACCTCGGGTCAAACATGTAGCGTTGCATTCTTCGTGACGAAATTCCAAAATCGCGTGACCGAGACTGACGTTTGTATTTATTCTCTGCAAAACAAATGCGACGTTCCAATTTCATTACACTTGTCTCGGCTCAAAAATGGATAAACCATAGCAGGTATTAACAATATATATTATATGACGTCCCGAGACGTGATACTTTTATTTCTATTTGGCATCGCTGAATCATGGATAGATCTCTGTGGTACCTGAATTCGACAATGAAAGGAAAGTAGTGCGGCTGTAGAACCATTCGAAACATTCCACTCCGAGACTGGTGGCATTACATGTCAGTGGGAAGGGGGCGCACCTTCGCCGACGGTCGAGACCTCGCTACGGACCTTATCCGTAGATCAAGGGTTGCGCAAGTCTCGAGGACCACTTGGCACTATGTAAATGTAGATTAGTAACGTAGCGCTTCTGGAATTTGGAAACTACCCAAGAAGAAGAAATCTCACGCCCAAAGCGGCTTGGTCGAGTCAGCTGAGAGGACTGCATTTAGAGGAGACTCGGACTGAGAGGAGGCTATGCGACTAGCCAACTGTTAGGTCGGCCTTGACAACAGTTTCATATACATCAGACATCTGTCCAACAATCCAACAATCTAACAGTTGAGCTGAGTCGGCATGACCTCGAGTGACTCACTCGCTGACATATCGGATGCCCAATCCAACAAACCAGTGTACGTACGCATGCGTGGGCTATCCTTACATGACGGACGCACGTTGGTTACCAGGACTGCACAGCGGTGGCATTGGCATGTACAAATGTCGAGTTTTCACTCACTCGAGTTAGCTCCTCTTTGTAAAGCTGCAGCACACTACTGTTGGCCCATCAATCGTAACCCCGCGAAGAAGTGAATGCATACAGGACATACCTGATGCCGTATCGATATAGCTATCGGTCACCACATTTACTGTCCCGCTGAGTTATAACGCGGGCAAATTGTAATGTTCACCTCTTCGGGTTCATCGGGGAGATACCGTATAGTCACTAAGTAGTATAGTTCACGATTAGATGATATGCCAAACGCGATGACGGACCGAACTCGGTACTTCCCCTCGCATATGGCCGGGAGTTAGTGGATCACGGTAACCTACAGACAATGATCGTTCCTTCAATTAAGACTCGAATATTCCAGGATAGCTCCCAGGACAACGCGACAGGCTCCGTTGATGGTGTGATTTGCTGTATTATTTACGCCAACCGATTGCATCCACCAGATGAGGGGTCTTGGAAGCTGAGCGTATCCGAGTTAAGCCAGCAGGAAGAAATCTGTACTTGTCGTAGTCCAGTTAAGATGGTAATTTTACAAGTCACAAGGTTCGCGTCTGAAACGTGCGTCAACGTTGACGTGTTGACGTAGACCACGTCGACCGGGCAGAGTCGTTCCGGCTCCTGATACGTGAATGTTGTGGAAGATACCTGATAAAGCCCCAAGGCAGATCAGATGACCGCCGTGTACGTCGCTTGAATGTTGAGCATTCGGAGTCCCTTATCAAATCAACTCTACCTCTGCAGATCACAGCGCTGCATGTGAACCTCTTGAGTTACCTTAGATGGATTATGATTCAGCAGAGTGGAGCACAACTCACGCCTGCGAGGCCATTCTGCGCAGCGCACCCGCGCTCTATCATCCAGAATTTGCACATGTAGAGCTCGCTAGACATCATCATGTCATCAGTATTGGTCGTAAATGTCACAAGACACATCAAGTTGGGGGGAGACAACGACGTTCTCACTGAAGGAAAGACGGTGAGTACCTCAAGTACACCACAATCACAAATGGGATTCATCGTGATGCCAATGGAGAGACGGCGCCTACTATATCGACGCTGCTCGCGCATGATCTGTTGTGCTGTTGTGTGAGCCGCTAGAATTTGTTGATGATCACGAATCATGATACGGACCCGTCCAGCTCCGATCCGCCTGGACTGACGGACGGGAGGGACCGGCGCACAAGACCCGGAACGCCTATGGACGATCGGGACGGATACGTATATGAGGGGTTTATTCCATTGGATTGATTGGTTGGCGGCGGGCCAGAAGCGACTCGGGGGTTCGCACCCCCAATCCCATTCCAATCATGGGCTGTGGCTCACGGAGTGCACACGATATTTGCCATTGGCGCTGTTGCGTGGTACCGGAGGCGTCGGGAAATCGTGCTTGCATGGGATTCCGATAGCAGCTCCACGGAACAACCGTCGCGATTCGCGATGAATCGGTGGGTAAGTAGTTATGGTGCTCCACTGCGTGGTTCGATGGGATTCGATAGAGTGCTGTGAGATCTTGCGAACGCGGACGGCAATACTGTGACAGAGGTGGTTAGGGCAGAAAAGGAAGGAGATTCCAAAAAGGCGGCTCAATATCTTAATCAAGTGTCGGGCATCGAATGGATACGAGGGTCCAGCTTAGTCGTGCGTCGATGACATATGTATTACAATGGAAAAGATGGCCATTGGGGGATGACGAGGCACCCTGCTGCCAATTCATGGAGCCCAACCATATCTCACCGATCGTGGCGCCTTTATGCCAATGATTCACCATTGATCATCAGATAACGCTCGTATGAACATTACTAGAATCAGATAACACCATGACGGCGGAAAGACCGTGTTGAGACGGATTACGGAAGACCTAAGTTTTCCCGGGATGCTGTAGGTTTGAACGGAACACGGGATAGTAACAGTAATGGACGATGGCGGCGGCGCACGAATATGGTGGGAAAGAAGTTTCTGTGGGGTAGTCTGGAAGCCTGGAAGAGAAAGACCCTTCTCATGATGATATGAAGGGCAGGTTCCTTGGCTTCGCGAGGGTCAATTATGGCAACGCAACTAAGGCGGAGAGCGTCAAGGGTTGCGTGCGTAAAACGGGGTGATACTAGACAAAGAAGAACAGAACCTGACATTGTTCCCAAGGTTGGATCGAGACCTATGAACGTGAGTTGTCGGTGAAAAGGGCAGCCTACACTGGGGGGAGGTTGATAGAATGGAGAACCGGGGGAAGCGCGATATAAATGATCGGCGGTGGCGAAGGCGCATGTGTCATGGACGCCGAAGTGAGCACAACGTCATGGGCCTATGGTGAGGGAGACGGGCGTGCACCAAGTTCGACTGCTGCGATGCAGCCAATGGCCCAGCGGGCATAGCGAATGGAATTGTCACGATAGATGCGGGGTTTACCGGCTGGAGGAGCACGTGCCTAGAGTAGGTTATTAAGACGGGCCCGGATGGTCACAATGAGGAAAGGGGAACGTCGTCGACTAGTACAATCTGAACTGCCAAACAAAAATAGGACATGTCTGAGACTTTGTCCATGTAGCCGTAGAATGGATGTGAGCGGGGGGCTGTTCAGCAAGACATCGGGGGCTGTTGATCACGGATTGCGAGTCGGACTGGGGTGGTTAAGAGACATTCCGTTCGAACCTCGTGTGTCCAGTGAGGCCACTGTCACACGATCCATCCCCTGTCACCGGTCACCCTATACATACGCCCGTCTCCTTCCCTCCTTCCTTCTCTTTCATCCCAGTCCCATGTCCACTTCCACGACTATCCCCCGTCCCCCGTCTCGTTCTGAACGCCTCCTCAGGGATACCCTCCGCAAGGACGATACCCTCCGCACCCACGGCGCGCACTCCTCACGCCCCCGCTCAGCCTCGAGCAACTGCGACGATGACGATGACGAGGACTTCTTTCAGTCCGCCATCCTCTTCCGCTGCTCCTCGCACCGGAGCAGTGCCGCGTCTGCACTTGGCCATGGCCACTCAACTGGCTTTTACGTCCCAGACGGGATCGAGCATGCATCGTATTCTCGCCTTCTGCGCTCATCCTCCTCTGGTTCTTCGCGCTCTGGTCGCTCTGGTTGCAACTCCTCCCCTCGTCCCGCATACACACAGGAGAAGCAGGAAGAGCTTTCGCGCCTCCATGACACCGCGCCACACGAGGCTGTTCTACGCAATCGTCTCGACTCCGTCATACACAGCATGCGGATAGACAAAGACAGAGGTGCTGTTGATGTGAGTCTTTGTGCCGCAGTATTTGGGTCTTATTCTTCTCGTCACGACAGGCACTGACACATGTCCAGCCACACAACGTGTCACTCCCTTCCTCGCTTGGTTCCATCTCTAATTCACATACACGTTCGCATGAATCGCACCAGACGCACCAGACACTGCCTGAACCCGATCCGTGTGTTCCATTGTCATCACAGCCCAGACGGGCATCCGCGAGGGGACATCGGCATCCACAGTCCGCATCTGTCGTGCATGTACAACCGACATTCCCTCAGCGAACTTCTTCGCCACGTGTAGTTCCTCAGTCTCCACGAAGTCCTCGGGCCCCGCAAGGATTGCGTTCGCCTCCTCGGACTCCCACATCACAGGAGAAGGGACAGTTAAAACGCCTACACCCAGACTCTCCCTGGATGTATGCGCCATTACCACCATCACCACCCACGTTTTCGGCCTCGCCATCGAAACGTGGTAGCCCCGCAGTTGTGACCTTTGTTGCCAGCCCACCCATAGTCGACAAACACACGCATTTACCGACGTCCTCTCCACGGCATTCCCCCAAGTCCTCGTCTACCTTTGACCCCGAGGCAGCCTCCCACGCTCTCAGACAACTGCCGGGTTACGTGTCCTTCGCATCCGTTGCTGGTCTCGGCGCACCACCGGAAGAGGAAGACCGACGGGGTGCACGGAAGCCATTCGGAGGCGGAAAAGGCCGATTGTCTGGCCTTGGCCTAGGTAGTGGAAAATGGTGGATGTTTTGAGCATGCTTGAGCTAGTATCAGCGGGCAGGCATCCGACGTGTCTTGGCCTCCCAAGCCTTATCGTGATCTTTCCGAGCCGATAGGTGACGTGTCCGGACAGGTGAGTCAGCCCAAGGCGCCGTCCGCAGCGTGCACCCCGGAATCACCCGACAATCACCACTAGTGGCGCACATGAAAACTTTCATGTCATGGACGTTATGACGGATATGGATTTAACCCAGACTATGTTATTGTAACTTATCCCACACATGGAGGTGGTGGGCGATTGGAGAGATGTTTATCATTTCTGTGTGCCTCTCTCCATCTGTCACTCGTTTTTCACTTGAGGGACCACCCAAGCCGGGTGGAATTGTGTGTACATTTTCTGTGCCGGGGTTTTGTTGTGCCATGACATGTATTTTTAGTTCTGGGTTGGACGATGACATTAGATAATAGATTGTGACGGATTAGTCATTGGTGTGTGACCGTTGACAGAGGCTGTGCCACACGTCCAACTCGTCGGACTCTCGAAAACTGGCAGCCAACGGCCACCAATCGCGCACATCATCGGGCACATTCCTGTTGCCCGCTGATCAGTATACACATGCTGATCTTCCCGAGTTCCGCGCAAAAGAACCATATTTCCGCCGTGTGAGGGAACGTGTCCAACGCCACAAGCCCACCTTGACTTTTTGGTGCAAAATGCCAAGTTTTCTGGAAGCCGATCTCGAGTGCGTGTGTGGGGTCGCTATTGATGGACTATGAACGGTCGTGCCAGGCCTGGAATGGTCCAGGAACAAAGTCGAGCCTTGGTTGTCCCGGCAATAACCCGATGATGACTCAGTTTCTTTTTTTTTATAGAGGACTTTGACGTCCTCGTGGGAGGTCCGATGATGATGCTGCGTGCAGCCAGGTACGAGGTAAACCCAAAGCCAAGTGGAACACAGGTGAGAGCGGGAAAAGCTTTGGATCTGGCTGTAGTGTCTGCAGGACGTGCTTGAACTGGACCCGGGAAACCAGACGGGGACATGGGACATTCCTGAGTCCCCGAGATCAGGTGGTAGGGGATAGAGTGGCTTTCTGGGGTGTGGCGGAGAGGATGGCGTAAACGATCAATTGAATGTGCCTACGGCTGGTTGACGCGGACGCTTGGGCGAGATTCGACTTCAAGTTGGAACCGTCGTTTCTACAAACAAATTTCCTTGGTTCAGGCAGGTAGCGATGAACTTCCGGTATGTATTAGCCCGTCATGTCGTGTAAAGCGGACATTCCTTTGATCCACCCCCCGTCGCTTGGTTTGGTGAGAGTCGCGATTTTTCAGGGGTTTGACAGGGCCGTTCACATGAACCTCATCGAGAACCTAACCTTCCCTCGCGACATTGTGGGTGGGCAATATCCTCTCCGGACTCATCAGGAGAATCCAAACAGGCCTTCACTTGATGCGTCCCGTGTCCATTGGCGCACTTTTGCCGCTTCACTCACCCCTCGTATCTCAGATGAGTCCATGCACGCCCCGAACGTCATAGTATACGCGTTGCCTTCCTTCACAAGATCCGCCCTGTGAACTGAAGGACCGATCTTAATCAGCCCTAACCGAATCACCCCATCTCTCCGCAGTTCCTCCCATGGGGCGCTCTCTATTACCCCAGGTCGTGTGACGGGCGTGATTCACCCTGTTTAGCGAACGGACGCCTTAAAACGTATCAGAACCCCTATTAATCAAAAGCAACGGCTTCTCTCTATTGAGATGCGGACTCGCCCCTGGAATCGTGTGACTCCCATCCACGACGTTCGGACCATGGGGGTGACATGGTGGCGCGGTGGATTCTTCGTTAACCGTCCCTTGTCTTCATCACAACCCTCTTGATGGCTCGCAGGAAATGGTAACAGTCCCGCGTTAGGTAACCTCGAAATATGACCGAGTACGCCCCATCTCAGCTGACCCAGGACCCTGGCATTAGCCGTCCGATATGTTTTCCAAATTCAGACTGGCGAAGGGCCCTTGTACGTATTTACGCTCGCATCACTATTAGGTCCCAACCACGCCCGGTGGGTCATATGTGTCATCAGACCGCATCAAACACGGACACAAACGCGACGCATTTCTCGCGCGTTCGCGCTTGATGGTGTAACAGCCTCATGGGTTATTGATTTTATTTTGAATAGTTCAAGCTATGTCAAAACCTCACAAGTCGATCGCACATCTCGTTCCGATCAATGCCCGGCTGTGTGGCCTTGGTGGCGTTTTCATAGATGAGTCCCCGTGGTGTTCTCTCGTCCATGCCCTTTTGCAAATTCAGTCCATATCATTGAGGGTCATGCAAGCGACGCAGCAACGTTAAATTGTTTTCCGCCGACCGCGCATGGAAAAGGCCTGTGGAGCTCAAGCCGTACCTAGACAAGTCCGTGGAGTGGTGAGTCCTCAACACAGGGTCTCCGCCCATCCTCGGCTGCACACGACCAAAAAAAACCAGAGGCTCTGTCGTTCTGGATCTTGAAACCACTGTGTCATCTTCGTTGACCTGTGCGTACCAGACTACATTCTGACCCTGTGCCGTCACCGCCCATGCATGCACAGATAATGCGGGTTCCAAGGGTTTTCCACCATGTGAATTTCAGGCCAAAAAAAAGAGGCTTGTGACTGCATGCTCAGCGTGCGTTCCATGTTGTGGGACCATGGCAAAAATGTGGACGAATTTCTCTCCGTCTTTTTTTACCTTGGGTACGGGCCGTATGGTAACACCATGCACAAAAGGGCAAGGTTAACTGCGTCGGCAGTCGCAGCAACGCTGCTCGCGTACCGCTGGCACGCAGCGTCGACAATCAATTCTTTCTTCTCTCTTGATGCGGCGCGCGGTATGGCGCAGGCAACCCCCTTGTACATGTAACCGCGTGTTTTCAACGAGGGGTTCAAACATGACAACGTTCCCCCTGTCCGAGGGCCGCGATCTAGGACAAATCCCAAAACGTCCGTGGTCTCCCCCCTCCCTTCCCGATCGTTGTTCGTTTTTTTTTTCTTTTTGATGATGTGATCCCGCCAGGGCTGGGTCTGGTCCAGCCGAGGATAAACCGACAAAACCGACGATTGGACGATTAAAGATTTGGTTGAAGACACGCAATGTTCGGTTCGGTTCCCAGCTCCCGGGTCTTCTGCCCGATTGTTTTTTTTATTTAGTTTTTATATATTCAACCTATGAGAGTCACGGTATACGTGTGTCATGCGAAGGCGGGCACCAGACTGTCGGGAGGCGTTTCTTTGTTTCCTTTTTGTGTGTGGTTATATTGAACCATGCATTTCGTCATCTGGTACGAGCCCTTTCGCTGCGCGATGGATACCGACAATTCAGGCCTTCGTCGTTGTCAACGGTCGAGCCGAGCTTGATAACATACACTAATATACATAAATTCAGATGAGTCGTCCTTACAACGTGTATCGACAGCGTTCTAACAAGGGCATATCCTTGGTACCATAAGATCCGTATAATATAACGAAAGGTAACGCCGAGAGCGCCAAAAGAAACATTCAACAGCCTAAAAACGTCTGAAACAAAGTTCGTGGCGTGGAACGAATTTAAAAAGAAAACGCCACGTCAGAGAATCTGGTAACGACCAGTGCCCGACCAACATGATCATCATGACCGCCTCAGATGCGGCCTCCAGGACAACCTCCCAAAGTCAACGCGCGTGCCATAGTACCCACACGTTGGACTTGGTCAGGCAGTCCTCCTGAACGAGTGTAGCGCCCCTACTTCCGTAATGCATCTTGGCTCGACGTCTCCCGGCAGTTAGCCAACCAAAGCATCCAACGGGCACAACATCGACCGGTTCGAGCGACCGCGTCTGTATCGCTCGCTGAAGCTTGGCCACTGTCACGCCCGCGTTGGCGCTCTCGGGTGAGGGCAGTGCACGGACGATGGCGTGGAGTTTCCCAACGTCATAGTGGGGGTGAGAATGTCCGTCACTATCGACGTCCTTGTCATTGCCGTCAAACGTATTCCACCACTCGCAGGCTGCCTCGTCCGACGACGCATCCTTGACGATGATTAAAAGTGGTCGTGTGTCCCCTCCATACGACTCGTAGAAAGCGGCGGCGCGCCGCCGAGTTGCGCCCGCATCATGGTGGACGGAGGCACAAAAGATCAAGAGGTCTGCCTCGCGCAGGGCGACCTGCTTCTTGAACCGGGTTCCAGCGCGTAGATGTCGGTCGTGAATACGATATACGAGGAGGGGGCTCCCGCCGATGTCCATGAGGCGGGCGCCTTCAAAGGGCGGCGCGTCCTTGGCGGACCCAATCGGATCGAGCGGATGTTCCGGGAGGTCGCACAGTGCAACGATGGGCATCGGGTAGCGACCGTTGTGCCGGGGCTTGAACATGGCCCGCACGTCCGCAAGAGCGGCCGAGACCCAACCCTCATGTTCAATTCCCCAGCGATCACGTGCACACGTACTCGCGACCAAGGAAAGAACATCCTCTCTGGACGCGTGACAACGCTGTTTGAGAATGGGCGAATTGACCTTGTCGATGTTAAGCGTGGTCACACACGCATGCCCATCAAAGTGCATCTTGAGTGGGGCAAACTCTGTCTGGTTGGCAGCCCACCAATCTTCCATCTCCTCCTCGTAATTCTCCAACCCAGTTACCACAACCACGATGGGTACCTTTTTTCGACAGATCGCGGAGTAAAAGAGGTTATAGTTGCTGAGCAATGTCTTGCGAAGACGAGAGGCCCTGATGCAATACACCAGGAGGTGAACCCCGTCGGCCCTGCTCAGATCTCGCAAGAGTTGTTTCAGGTTCACCTCAGCAATCTCCGCAGGGACCGTTCCGTAAGTGCCTTCATCAAGTCCTGCTGTGTCCCAAATTGCGTACGGTGTGTCGTCGACCTGTAATTCATACTTTTTGTGGTGGAACGTGCAACCCTTGGCATTGCTTGACGTGGCGGCGATTGATCGACCAGCGATCAGATTAATCAGAGAACTTTTTCCTACACCAGTCTCGCCGAAGACAACGATATTCTTTGGAGAACTTCCCACGTGCTGCTGCAGAGGAAAATTAGGATGGGCTTGGAAGAAGAAAGAAGGCGGAGACACGAACGATGACTGGTACAGCTCTGCGTCGTGACATCCGCGCGGTAGGAAGACGATGCAATGAGTTGGGTTCTATAGCCAGGTAGGCCCCATCTTTTTGTACGTATTAGGCGAGTCACGGACTAACGGAGTTCATGCAAATGCGTGTGAGTAAACAAAACCCCGACAGCGCTCATCATGATGTACGCGCGTTTGTTTACTGTTCGGAACGAGGGGGAGCGAAGTAGGAGCGGACCTTCTGTTCTTTTCGACGTGCGATTTCATAAGGGACGAATATTGAGATTCGCCACTGAATCCCGCGGTCAGTTGACGGCATGCGCCGTGCGCGTGATGAATGAAGAAAAAAAAAAACAAGGTCAGAGTGAGATGAAACGAATGGGCTGGCAGGATTCCATCATCATCCATGACGGACCGACTCGACAATGCGTTGGCCTGCAGGCTGATGCTCACTGGATTCGCGCCGCGATTGAGAGGTACCGTGGCACTTTTTGGACGGCGCATGGTTCCATTTCGACGCTTGGAGATTGAAATGAGAGCGTAGGTTCGTTCGCTTGTCAGTGGATTACTGTATGTAGGGCAAAGTAAGACAACGTGGACGAAATAGTCGTGGCTTGTAATTGCCCGAAAAGGCATGGGCCAGCATAGTATGTGGTACTCGTTCTCGGCATACGCGAGCATTTTTCTGACCTTCTCGACGTTTCGGGAGGCTGCGGATTTCTCAGTTCCTTCGGACATGAACGAGGTTGATTTATTGCTTGCCAGACGACGGTGGGCGACGAGGACGATCAATGTGGCAAGACAGTGAAGATCGCCGCCAAAGTGCAAATACCCACATCATGAAATCTCGAACACGTAGTAGGTTATCTGCAGTGGACTATTCTCTACTTTACACATGTACATTGACGCCGTGGGTAATAATATGACAGCTACAACTCCGCAAATAGTCGAAAAGTAGGTTACTTGTATAGATAAGCAAGCGAGTTAGCGCCAGGCTAAACCATTAAAGGTGGGATCAAACCATGGAAGTCATAGTGAAATAAGTAAATAGGGACCATTTTTCGTCACCCTGCAAGATAAGCAACTATATAGAAACCGTACATGAGAACGGACCTGACAGGGGCCGACATTGTTTGTAGTCGCGGCGATGATGTACCTGCTACTGCCAAGGATGCCCTGAGCAAGCACTCCGATCTTGACGACCTTTTTCATTCCCGTTGACATCGCCAAGGCAAGAGCCCGGTCGACCGAGCTGAAGGTGCTCTCTCGTCTGTGTAGGGACCGATGACGCGAGCGACGGAGTAACCCACTCGACAAGTTCCTGCCGTGGGGAGGGCTGTGGTGACACGCGTTGTCGGAACGGGAGTGCTGATGCAGGCACCGCACTCCGTGAGGGATTGCCAATCGAACCTGGCGTCACGTCGACTAGTCGCGGAATGTTGCCTGCATGGCCGGACAGAGGCGACGCAGCCCGTGAGGGAATGACGTCGGGATGCGAGGATGGGTGGGAGGTAGCAACGAGGCTAAAACCAGTTCGCACTGAGCTCTCCTTCTCGTGGCTCCGAACAGTGGCTGATAAATCAGCCCTCAGATGCTGAGACGAAGGTTTGCGACTCTGGTTGCGACTGGCTATGCGACTCGTGGCACCCGGCACGGCCAAGAATGCACGACTGTCAGCAGCTACGGCTGGGGATCCGTTAACGACCGCTGACAGCGCTGCATCGACTTCTTTGAGGAACGTGGCAACCTCTTGGTCACCCAGGTTGGCGGTGTCGAGGCAAATTTGACCCTCATCAAACTCCAGGGGCTCCCTACGAATGCTTGGAGCGCGCGTTCTCTGTCCTTGCCTGCTTGCAGGTGCCTGTGAGGAAGGGCATCTCAGGTCACCACTCTTCTTGTGATGCGGCGAAGAGATAGACGGGGCGATGGAATACATTGATGGGTTGGGCTCGAATCGCTCATACTCATGGCTCCTGGGGAGGTCAAGCGAAGCATTGCGAAGCTTGACCGGCACGTGGACGGGTGGTACCGAGCCATTCCTGTACTTCCTGACCTGACCTCTTGGACCAACACAACTCGTGTCGATCGTCGGGCGCTCTTTTCTTTGTTTGGAGCCAGGGACGGAAGTTAAAGCTTCTTTGGGACCCTCGGAAATCGCTGAATGAGCTGGGGTGGTTGCGGTTGTGCTCGGTGACTCCACCATTGATGTCCGTGAGAAAGGTGACAGACCAGAGCTGCTCGTGTTCGTGGACATCGTTGGGTGAGAACTTGCCAAGACAGCCGAACGCCAAGAAGGAGATAATTCATCAAGAAAGCCCGGAGATATTGAGAGGCCCGAAATTACGCCCGTGGCTTGAGTAGTCGACCCCGTGTCGACATGGACGCTGGGCCGTTTGATGGTTACATCTGAATCGCATGATGAAGGGGCTAGTGGCGAGTTGCCGCGCGAAGACTTCGCAAGGGTAATGCTGATCAGCGGCACAATAGACGACCACGGCTCTGGTCCGTCGGAAACAATATCTTCAGGAGGTTCACATATAACCGGGCTGAAGTTCCCGATTTCCGCGGAACCTTGAGGTGGGAGTCCAGACAATTTGTCTTCGCCAACAAGCGAGGACACAGCCGTCATGGTGTCGTCAGTAGGAGTACCTGAGGAAGGGACGTACTTGGGATGCAAGGTGGCATCCCCATTTGTCCCTATCTCAGGGGAGATTCGATCAACCCCAGATTTTTGGGGCGAATAAGCGGAGTAACACTGAGGTAATCGAGTCGTCGTCTGCAGATACTGCGGGGTAAGGACGTCATGAGGCGGCAACGGCGGTTGGGGAGGGACATTATGCGGACAACGTATGGGGGAAGCCGGGGGTGGTGATGCAGGGGGGGTGGGGGCCTTCGGACGCGGCGGTGACTCCGATTCCACCAAAAAAAGCTTTTCCGGGACGGCCTCGGGGAAAGGAGACCGCAAGGATGCACATGACTCGTCTTTGTAGGAGACACTGTCACGCGTGGACGTGTCAGAGATCAAGAACGCGACGCTTCCCATTGCGGCGCCGTTTGCGTCCGTTTTCGTGGAATCGTACAATGGAAGCCGAATATCTAGCATGACGTAAATTGTCAGGAGGGTCATAAAATAACTGAAATGAAACTTGCCCCCATTGCCGCTTCTCGTGTCAAGCAGTTCGCCAACGCTCTGTAGACGCGTCGTGCGAATGGTTTTGTATCTCCCAGTGCAGCAAAAGAATTTGCGCTTCTTAGCCAAGACGTGTACTTCGCACAGCGAAACAGAGCCCGCGACACTAGAGTGGCTGAGCATCGGGTGAGGCACGGAGTAAAACGGTCTTACAAGGTGAAGGGTTCGCGCCATGTATGGACGCCCTCATCCAAGGTGCTCTCCAAAGACTCCTGTATGTTCCCGTCAAGGGTTATTCGTACGCGGAGTTCCTGATACTTTGAGACCTCGGTAGCCCGAATGTCTGAGCCAGAATCATCACCAAGTACACCAGTATGAGACAGAACGTACGCGAAAACTCGAACGCAGAAGTGATAACGCTGGACATCTCTTGTGAGGTGGAAACTAATCGATGGTGAGGCTTCACATATACTGGCTTGCAGTTGCAAGCGAGAGGGGCAATGGGCAAGATGGATGACGGTCGGCTTTTATGGACAAGTTTGCAGAGACGAAAATATCAAATCTGGCACAGGATGGCGTGTCGTCCGCGTGGTACGAATGCAAGAGAGACTTGTTGGCTCCGTATAATGGATGGGATGGGAGGGCAAAACGGCGCTTCAGGAAGGGCGTATATACTGATCCGGAACTTAGTGGGTCATTGAAACGTCTCTCAGAGGACGTTTGAGGAACGTACGAGAGGGAAAGCCGAACAAACAAAGCGTCCGTCACAGAAGAAGAAGGAGGGATGAAATTAAATGATGAGACTAAAAGAGGCGAGTGCATGACAAGTTGGCCACCCGAAGTGTGATTGCATGATCAATACGAGGAGTTGTCTCGTATGGACTAGAGACCTCCGGTGGACTTGCATCAGTCGCAGGGCATCGAGGGACTGATTGGCTAATAATGGACAGACACGTTGCTCATCGCAGAAGATCTGCGATGCCGGTAAGACTAGTTGAGACCCCGGCGGTGTGTGGTTAAGAGCGAGTAGAGTTGGGACATGTGTGTGCCGCTGAGCCGAATTAGACCCTGGAGCGTGGCTCTCGGAATGGTTGTTGTTGGGCCTCGTTCCATTCTCATGGAGCAGATTGACAATGACAGCACCCTTGATCGCAAAGGTAGGTCGTCTTCTAAATGGTCGTCTGTCAAGTCAAATTAGAACTTCTGGGTGAGCGTTGCACGCACCGAGGTTGCCACGCTTGGGTCAAGGATGACTCGACGACGATAAAGTACCTCGGATATGCATTACTGTATGCCCGATTGAAGCAGGAAAGATGAAAAAGGGAAACAAGAGAGAGAGAGAGAGAGCTCCGAGTGCGCAGGAATGAATGCAGGGGTGGAGTGGAGCAACCGTCCACATCGCGCACGATTGAAGCAACCACGGCCCCGGTGTCTACACACGCTAGAACCGTGACAACACCGTTTCGAGTTGCAGCGCCCCGAAGGCTGGGCTAACATTGGTTCCTATCAAGAGGGCAATTTGCGCTAGTCCCGATGGAAAGGTGGTCGATGAGAGATATGGCGAGCTGCGATCTGGCGTGGCTGCTACCACTGTCGAGCGATCTGTGAGTACTCGGCTGTGATATTTTGAGCGTTGTGGGACATTGTTCTCGGGTGTTGTTCGGGTTCGGGAACTTTACCGCAAAGTCCCATGGACGCGCCCAGTTAAGAAAAAGTCCGCGTGGTCCCGCTGTGCAGTGCCAGTCTCCCTCGTTCGTTTCTCTTTCCACACCACTCCCAACAACGGCCATGGCCTCCCCCTTGGCCGTCGCCGTCCCCCAGGCCACAACGTCGGGTGATCTCGCCGACTTGCTCGCCATCTCGTCTCCCGCTCAACTACACCCCACCGATGATGCCATTCTCGCCGTTCTCACCGCTCGTCTTCGTGCAGACTTACCCTACGCAAGGATCGCCTCGACCGCCCTCGTCGTCCTAAACCCCTGCAAGACCCTTGCAAACGTCAACGATGCAAGCGCAAAAGAGTACGAGGAAAGGTGTTACAAGGACACCAAGCTCGGCTTGGCCGATTCCCGACGGCCTCCCCAGCCCCATGCATATGAGCAGGCCGCAAAGATTTACCTTCTCATGAGAAGGAGAATCGAATCTCAGGCCGTTATTGCTCGGTATGCCCAAATTCATTTTCCTCTCCCTCATTTTTGACTCTCCTTCCCTTAGTGGTATCTCGGGCTCAGGAAAGACAGTCAGCTCCCGACTCCTCGTAGATCAAATTCTCCGTCTCTCCGCCCACTCCAAGCGAGAAGGCAAGATCGTCGAACAGATCAAGGCCTTTTCCCTGCTCCTCGATTCCTTTGGCAACGCAAAGACTCCCACGAACCCTAACGCCTCACGACACACACGCTATACTGAACTCCACTTCAACGATCGTGGTCGCATTAGCGCAGCCAAAGTTCTTGCGTTTGGCCTGGACAAGTCTCGCCTCGTTCGTCTCTCACATGAAGAGCGCTCCTATCATGTATTCTATCAGCTTTTGGCCGGCGCAACGCCCATGGAGAGAGATCTCCTCGGCCTCGAGGGTCCTTCAGATTATGCCCTCCTCGCATCATCTAGCTGTTACCGTCTCCCCGCCGGTCCGTTCAGCGATGATGGCATTGCCATGGATGATCTACGGGATACTCTGAAGACTCTCTCTTTCAAGTCCAAGCACATATCATCCATCTTCAGCGTCTTGGCCGCCATCCTATCACTCGGAAACATCCAGTTTGGAGAGGCAGATGCCCAGGACGTCTCAGCTCACGTTGTCAACATGCCGGTCCTTGAGCAAGCCGCAAAGCTGCTCGGAGTCTCTGCAGAGGGGCTGGCCGAGACCTTGACTTTTAAGACGACCTATGTCCGCAAGGAACTCCTCACTGTGTTGCTCAATGCGAAACAGAGTGCAGCCCAGAGAGACCAGTTTGTCCAGGATCTTTACGCCATCCTTTTCGCGTTTGTGGTCGAGACGGCCAATTACAAACTCGCACCCCTTTCGCAGACACCCTCGTGCTCCGCCACCCAGCTTGTGCTTCTTGACCAGGCCGGTTTCCAGACTCGCGGTTCGCCAGTTGTTGGAGCAGCTTCACCTCTTATCACCGCTCATCTGAGCGGCTTTAGTGAATTCTGCTTCAACTTCACCAATGAAATGGTGGAATCACATGTTCTACGCAGCATCTTTGACGATACCTCGGGCTTCAATGGTCGAATTACCGCTGATGGCATCTCGTTACCACGCGTCGTAGCGAAGGGCAACTCAGCCTGTGCTGAGCTTCTTCGTGGAGCTTCCGTCAGTGAGCATGGTTCCAAGAAACCTGGTGGTCTCCTAGGCGTGCTTGACAAAGCCGCCACGTCTCTCAAAGGGGGTCGGGGCGATGCTCAGCGTGACGACGAGCTGCTGCAGGACTTGGCCTCCAAGTTTGCTGTCCATTCATCATTCGTTTCGCCTACCCCTGACGACAGGCGGTCGTTCGGTATCAATCACTATGCGGGTTCATGCACATACGACATTTCTAGCTTTGTGGAGAAAGATACAGATCTCCTTGATCCTTCCTTCGTCATCCTCCTGCGTGGCTCGTCGGATTCTCTGGTTGGCAAGCTCATGTCTGGCCCAAGCTTATCTACAGAGAAACACCAGAGTGATCAAGACACGATCGTTCAGGCACAAGTCTCCTCTCGTCCCCTCCGCAGTGTCACGCCCTTGTCCGGCACACAGCTCGAGAACTCGCGTCTGAACCCCAGTAAAATCTATCCGGTCACCACGCAATTAAACCAGACGTTATCGGATATTCTGTCCAACCTCGAGAATGCTCGGCTCTGGACGCTGAATTGCATCCGTCCTAATGATAATGGGTTCTCTAACTCTCTCGACAAGCGTCGTGTTAAAGAGCAAATCAATGCCCTAAACCTCCCAAATATGATCACCCGGCGGTCTGTCGAATTCGTTGCGGAGTTTGACCAAGCGGAGTTCTGCGAGAGGTATCGCCCAACCATGCGTGGTTCTGATGCGGAACGCATTCGACAATGCGTTCAATCGAATGGATGGTTGGAAAGTGAGGACTTTGCAATGGGACACCAAAAGATTTGGTTGTCGTATTCTGCATGGAAGACGGTGGAAGACGTCCTGCGTTCCGCGGAAAAGGAGCAGAAGAAGCTCACTCGCGAAGAATCGGAGGAAGATGATAGCATCATGCCGGATGACACGACGGAGTTCCCTCAACCGCCAGCGGAAGATAGGCAACATAGGTTTCTCGACGAACGAACAGTCACTCCGTATCAAGACCCTCCCCGAACGCCCAGTGTTTATGAAGGCTACGGGTCTGCTCAAGTTGCTTCTCCCAGCTACCCTTACCCCGAGGAGACCGCGTGGGATAAGAAAACCGAAGGTTATGATCCGTTGCCTCCTTTACTTCCCAAGGGTGCGGATATGACTGTTGGCAATGCATCCGAGGCCTTTGAAGAACATCTCCCCACCACTCGAGTCCGACGATACTGGCTTTACATCGTCCGGATTGTCACTGCCCTCATACCGGACTTCGTTTTGTCATACATCGGCCGCATGAAACGGCCTGATGTCCGTCTAGCGTGGCGGGAGAAGGTGACCATCTTCATTCTCATCATCCTGGCCAACTGCTTGGTTCTGTTCTATATCATCGCCTTCGGCTTTATCCTCTGCCCTAATTTCAACTATGCGTGGAATTATGAAGAGGTTGCGCAGTATACTTCGACATCTGATTACTGGGTATCTATTCAAGGCAAGGTGTACGATGTCACCAACTTCGTGAAGGGCGATCACAGTGATATCACCGGAAATCCAAGCAACAACGCGGCTACACTGACGGCTCTAGCGGGCGCGGATTTGACATACTATTTCCCACCACCCCTTTACCAAGCATGTGCCGGCCTTGTCAGTGACCCAACGATGCACATCAACGTCAAGAACACAACGGAATTCGTGTATCAGCAAGCTTCGCATGCATCAGGCGCAAACGCCCCCACTAGTTCAACAGCCCTTGATAACGAAAACTGGTACACGCAAACATACCTGCCCGCTATTAGTCAGTTCTACAAGGGCACGTTGGTTTGGGAGCCTAGTGATATTTACGGTCAGGCGAATGATACGAACATTCAACGGTGGGTACAGTCTACTGTACGGCGTACTTGCTCATTTTTACCATTGTGTAGAATCTGGGCCATTTACAATAGCGCCATCTACGACTTGACCGATTACGTGTACACGTTGACGACCACTGAGCTCAATATCGTGAAGTACGACTTCCTGCCGGCTAACCTCGTTTCCGTATTTCAGCAGGAAGCTGGCACGGATATCACGTCGTCGCTCAACAAAGTACTGGATTCTATGGATGCAACGAATAGGACTGCCAGCATGGATTGTTTGAACAACGCTTTCTATTGGGGCCAGGTCGATTTCAGGTATACTCCTAGGTGCCAGGTTCAGAATTACATGCTTTTGGCGTTTTCCAGCCTTATCATGGCGTCCATGGTGTTGAAGTGTAGGTGGCGGTGCATGACTGACCAACGCTTTCGAGCCTGACATATTGAATAGTTTTGGCTGCTTTGCAACTTGGGACAAAGCGTTTCCCCGAACGTCTGGATAAATTCGTGCTTTGCCAAGTCCCTTGCTATACTGAGGGCGAGGACTCTCTGCGCAGTACGATCGACTCGCTCGCCGCATTGGACTACGACGATAAACGGAAGCTGATCTTCATCATCTGTGATGGTAATATCATTGGTAGTGGCAACGAACGACCTACGCCCGACATCGTGTTGGACATCTTTGGCGTTGATCCTTCAGCGAGGAATGCGGAGCCTCTCATGTTCAAATCCATCGGAGAGGGATCTCAGAAGCTCAATTATGGGAAGGTTTACTCTGGCCTATACGAGTTCGAAGGTCACGTTGTCCCGTGAGTCCGGTTCATTTCTGGTTTGCCAGCACCTGATGGCGTCTCTCCCAAGGTATCTGGTTGTGATCAAGGTCGGGAAACCGGCGGAGCGCTCAAAGCCTGGTAACAGAGGGAAGCGTGACAGTCAGATTCTGCTCATGCAGTATCTCAACCGTGTGCACTTCGATGCACCAATGGCACCCCTGGAACTGGAGATATACCACCAAATGCGCAATGTCATCGGTATTGACCCCACGTTTTACGAATACATCTTCACCATCGATGCTGATACCGTGAGTGCCATCCGCACTGAGGTAGATTTATTGTTGATGTATGCATTGCAGGTTGTCACACCTCAATCATTGAATAGGCTTGTCGCTGCTTCCATCAATGACTCCAACGTCATCGGTATTTGTGGCGAGACGAAGTTGCAGAACGAGGAGAACTCTTGGTGGACGATGATCCAGGTAAGAGCTTTTGTTTCCATCTTGTTCTTCCATCTGACATATTCCAGGTTTACGAGTATTACATTTCCCACCATCTCGCAAAGGCGTTTGAGAGTCTGTTCGGTTCCGTGTCCTGCCTCCCCGGATGTTTCAGCCTCTACCGTATTCGTACCTCCGACAAGGGTCGCCCAATCTTCATCTCTAACCGTGTCATCGATGAATACGCCGAGCCTAATATCGACACGCTTCACAAGAAGAACTTGTTCTCACTCGGTGAAGATCGATTCTTGACGACGCTCCTCATGAAGCACTTCCCTTCGTTCAAGACCAAATTCCAACCCGATGCTGTTGCTCGGACCATGGCTCCGGTCTCGTGGCGAGTGTTGTTCTCACAGCGTCGTCGTTGGATCAACTCGACCATCCATAACCTGTGCGAGCTTGCCATCTTGCCGGAGCTTTGTGGCATTTGTTGTTTCTCGATGCGGTTCTTTGTGTACCTGGATTTGATCAGTACTTTGGTGGGTACCACGTGTGCAAATCGCCGAATGCTTTTGACCGTCTTGATTTCATTCACAGATTCTGCCTGCCACTGTCGTTTATGTGAGTTTTTAGGACTTGTCGGTCTGACGCAGTACTCACCTGGTTATGCAGTTGATCTGGCTGATCGTCGAAGTCTCGATTGGGCAATCAGCGATACCTATTATCTCCATTGCTATGATTGCTGCGGTTTATGGTTTGCAGGTACGTCACCTTTGGTACTGGTTTTGTGTGTTGAGCGAATTGCAATGTCATAGGCTCTCATCTTTATCGTCAAGCGAGAGTTCATGCTTGTTGGATGGATGGTTGTATACCTCATTTCGTGCGTAATGTTATCCAAATCAAGAACCAAATTCCCTCTGACGCCTGCGTTTAGCTACCCGGTTTACAGCTTCTTCTTACCTCTCTATTCCTTCTGGCGTATGGACGAGTTTGGTTGGGGTAACACTCGTGTCGTCCTTGATGAAGGAAAGAACAAGAAGATCGTCAATGACGCCAACGAGATGAAATTCAACGAATCCATGATCCCGTACAAGAAGTGGAGTGGTCGGTGGCATTCATCGATTGTTGATTGGCGGGCTTCTGACTGTACATGCAGAGTACGAAGCCGAAGCTTTTGGAGATGGCCTGTCTAGCAACTCGATCAGTGCTGAGCAGAATCCCATGAACTCCAGGCATCTACCCGCGCCGGTGCCTCGTCACCCTAACTCGCAACGCCCTTCTGTATATGAGTATCAGTCCGAGGTTGGTGACTATTTCCGCGATACCAACGCCGTGCAAGATCCTCTTCGAGGTCCCACGTCGCGCCCAAGTTCTCGTGCCGTGTCCGACTACAACCGTGCGACCGTGAACCTGAGGCAATCAACCTTCCGGAGTCCGTCACAGGAACGTCTGACGATGGGTGCACCGATCAACCCGTTCGGCACCCTTGGAAGTGCCTATGGCGGAGCACCTCCCCCTCCCGACCCCCGCATGACGGTGAATTCGGCGGTTATGAACCGTTCCATGTCTCCTGCGCTGAGTTTGGGGGGTCGTCCACAACCCACGCTCAATGCCGCCCGTCCCATCTCAACTTTCTCCATGGCCACAACCTTCTTTACAGGGCCGAGCAACAACTCAAATCCATCTGACGACGAGTTGTACGAAGCTCTCAGGACTTATTTGAGCACACAGGACTTGATGACCGTGACAAAGAAGTATGCATGCTTTTTTTTGCGTCCTCAGTCCATCGCTGACCACATATGTAGAACTGCTCGCGAGGCAATGGCTGCTCGATACCCGAGAGCGGATCTGACACTTCGCAAGGACTTTTTGAACCAATCCATCGATAATATCCTTTCACACTCGTAGATACATTTCACCGAATCCTCTGGACACTCACTGTAGTATGGCATTCCCTTGTCAGGACTTTTAGGTTAAGTAGCTCAGCTTTCCTTGGACACGTTTGCTATGTCACTCGGACACCCGTTACGCACTGCGTATTTAGCTATCTCTCTGCATAATCATGTGCTTTCATAGATGCTTTGGACATCATGGTCGAATGAATTGCATTACCAGTTAACTTGACGCTTGGCAAGCATGCTCGAGTAAAGTGAAATAAATTAAGACGGTCCATCCAAAAATCATGTCAGTCGGATGATGAACACCATAAGAATGAATGCAATTAACACGACGATGACGCTCATCATCACAAGACACGTCGTGCTTCCACTCTTTCCCCGGAAATCCCGCAACCGGATCCGCTCTCGCTTCATAAACTCAAAGTTGTTCTCGACTTTTTCCTGCATGACGTCGGTGACAGACCTGTCCTTTCCTAGCGACTCGGAAAAATGCGTGGCATTTCTGCGGAGTTGTGCCGCCATCAAGGCGAGCTGCTCCGAGAGTTCTTCCTGGAGCGCACGCGAGTTTTGGAGGATGGTTGGGGTGGCGGTGATATTTGAGGAGGAAGGGGGGGCGAGAGAGGGTCCTGCGGGTGCACTCGACGCGCTGCGCGATGGTCCTTGTTCTGGCGCCGGCGCCGGTGTTGGTGCTGATGTTGGTGCGGGGACACTGGGTGAAGCGGTTAAGAGGTCCTGGATGTCGGCAGCGGATGGAGATGGTCCGCCCTCGGCTGGGATGAGGGTCGCCTCGACGGGTGGGCTGGTGGGTTCGGCCGGCCTTAGAATGGGGGATTTGGCTGGTGGGGGACGTATGAATGGGAGGAGGGGCTTCGGTCGTCGGACCGGAGGTGTGAGTTGCTGTTAGATATGGCCAGGTCAGAGCAAAACTTGGGGTCGAAGCGTATTTTGAAGAAATAGCATACCTGCTCCACTTGGTGCATGTAATCCTCGAGATGTTTGAGCATCGTTCTAAAGTGTCGGTAACGTCGCTTTACGGCCCTGTAAGCAGCAGAGTGAGGTTTTGAGAGTGCCAAGCGGTACGGGGTACGTACGGCGCGGGGTCCACATTGTCGAGCTCGACGTTCCTCAGCAAGAGTCGGGCATGTCGGATTTGCTAGTAAAGGATGCCTCCGTCGATGGGTTTTAATGTGTTAGGGAGGGCGATGGGCTCACCTGGAGCGTCGCTTGTGCTTTAATCCATGTTTCCCGCTTGGGTGGGTTACTCTTTGACCAATCGCCCTCTTGGATGGACTGCTCAAGGCGTTTCATGAGCCTTGGGAGGTTGATCCTGTCATGGAGGATTTGCTCGTCGGTTCGCATGTCGAGCGAGTACGTGTCGGTCGTGTCGGTCGTGACGGCGTATGCAAAAGGACTGCAGGCCGTTGACACGTCGGAATGAGAGGTGGGTCGCGGGAATAATATTCCTTCTTTGGCATTGTGCATCATTGGATCTTTGTGGCCAGTTTGACCTGTTTCCCCGAACGTCTCAACGGAGTCAACGTGGGATATCCTGGACGACCTCGAATTAGTCCCGAAAACAGACGTCGAGCATGGCCTCCTCAAGTGTACGCGAACATTTGAGACATGTCAGAGCAATGGTCGAGCGGGCAACGAGGGAGCCCGCTGCAGGGCGCGCGGTGAGGCAAATATGACCGCCCTCACTCCTTGACCTAACTCGGTGGAACGTGTGCCAGCGAAGAGACACCTTCCAGCAACTCATAACGCTCACACACACTAGTCATCCCCATCTCAAATCGTATGCAGCCGGCCATATACATGTCTTTTTCAACGACTTTCCGGATCTGGAGGAAGACGCTATTAACGCCGTATACGATCTATGTGAAGACCAGGACTCAAACGTGTGGCGCGCGGACTTGGGGGGTTTTTAACTGTCACTCACATCTCTCTGTTCTCCAGGTTCGCATGGATGGGTACCATGCGGTGACGCAAGTGTCGTCTGTCCAACGCAAGTTGGTCAAAAGGAACGCTGATGTCCTCGTCCAACTCCTCCAAAGCGGTACGTTTTTCTAGCCTCTTATCCAAGCCACCCGCCGTATTTCTCCGTCTTGATTATATCTGGCACGCGTACCTTGTCGTCGATAGATGAACTCGAGGAAGTCGCGGTTGTAAAAGGCGCCCTCCTCAGACACCTCGATATGGATCCCCCAGTGACACTCGGCGTGTTATGCGACCAGATCGTTCCACCTGAAGAAGATCTTGATGATGATGAACGACAGACGAGAGAACGGCTGCGTTTGCTCGTCTTGTCCTTCCTGGCAACGGACGCAATGAGTGCGATACAGAAATATACAGATCCTCCGGGCTCAGAGGCAGAACATATTCTTGTTGCGCAGCTTATCTCGGTGTGTATATGATCGAGGATACGCTCCATTTGCGTTCTCTAATCGTCGAGCAGGCTATAGCTAGACTGGACACCGTCAACGTGGATATTATCGTAAAGGATATTCTTTTGCGGCTACCATGCTACCGAGACGGTTCCAGAGGCGACGAATTGCTTCAAATTATCCTAGATAAGACTGCGACATTACTTCAAACCCGATCGACCGACCCGGTGCAACTGAAGGTTGCACTCCACTACTTATCGGTAGCTCAAATGGCTACCGTTGATTTACGTGCCACGCCAGCAGTCAAATTACTCCAATTCTATATTAGTTCTCTAACACGAAAATTAGTCCTCCAGAAGTTCCCGCCAGAGGACCGGATCCGACTCATCTCCTGGATCATGGACGCGCTATCCGTGAGTGAACGTGATGCTACCACTCAATCTCAGCAAACTGCGCAGTTTCGGAGACAAATTGTCGATGCTAGCTCGATTCTCTTGGAGGTTAGTTGGGTGTGTATTCACCGTCTCGCTTGGACTAAGTCGTGCAGGTGCTGTTTGACTCCAAGCTGTATAGAGACGACCTTTGGCGTACTGTGAAAAACATTCTTCATACTATCAACACCGTACGTCTTTCTTAATCGAATATCGAGGTGAAATAACTCTTTCTAGCGCAAAGAGCTGGAAAATTGGATATTACCACCATACCTGATTGCTTCCGTCAGTAAATTTCTCCAAGTTTTGTCCCAAGGGCAAACGCAAGAAGACGCTGGCGAAATCCAAGGCCTAATAAGGGTTCGCAATGGACCGCTCTCCCCTTCTCCATTGACGTCCGACATATTTTTCTTGGTTTGAGCAGCTGCTGGCGGGAGAGCATCCGTCGTCATCGCAAGCGCCCATTCAAGGGGAGAAGCCTACGGTGAAGAATGCGATTATGTTAGAACGACCAGCGCACCTACCACAAAGACCGGTCGCCAGTCTACCACCCTTGTCGACCAACCTCGACCTCCAAATGACATGGTCAGCGATAGCAACACAGCAATCTCGAATGCGAGACAGCGCTTCCCTACATTTGAATATCTCAAGCGTACCAACGTCTCCCAAGCGATCGAATAGCTCTTCAGAAGACGTTCCACGATCAAAGAGGGTAAAAATGAGTTCGAGAGGACAGGATGCTCCGACGCCATCATTACTCAGTCGTATTGCGGATCCTGCAGATACCAGCTCGGGTGGTTCCTCAGATCGCGCAGGAAAGAAGCGAAGAAAGCGTCCCACGAGGGAGCAGTCGCCTGAGCCTGATCGACATCCATCGATAGGTTATAGTATCAAGGGTGCTGCTAGCGCACAGAGGAATGGCAGTGGGTCGGAGTCTTCGTTGCTCGATAGGATGTGACGGGAGGATAGATGAAAGAGATAGTGACGAGTAGGATAGTTGTATTGTGGTGACGACGCAATCGAATGACTCGTGTCCAGCTGCTGATTGTACACTGCCACGGCTGGCGTCATGGCCTGTGTTGGAACGGTCGGCTATACTAGACTTGAATCATGACCGAGTCAACTCTACCAAGATTGAGTGATATATATCACAAGGAAATAAACCTGGCTGATGGAGGCTTGGTGAGGATCGAGTTGCATGACTCGCTGACGAGTTGTCTCATCGATATGGCCCAGGGATCGACGTTGGAGGACATTCTAAATTTCAAGATCGCTCACACCCCGCTGTGGTCCACTCGTGCAGCTGCTGATGAGGAGAAATCGCAGTTACTTGTTCAGGCCCATCTGTCGTTCCTGCGCGCAGGAGCAAGGACGTTACTGACATCTACGTGAGTACACATGAGTACCATCTCCTAATATCCTAAAGCGCGGATGTGTAGATACCAAGCTGCTTTCAACACGTTTGAGCGCGAGGGCTATTCCCGCGAACAAGCTCTTCGGATCATGTCGAATGCTGTTTCGATCGCAGCTCGTGCACGTTCACTGTTCTGCGCTGAAAACAAGAGCGTCCATCGGGACGAGATTCGGATCGTGTTATCACTTGGTACTTATGGGAGCACCGTCACTCCCATGCAAGATTTCGATGGCATCTTTCCGCCGCCTTATGGCCCCAAAGCGTACTCGGCCACAGAAGAAAACACCACGTCGTTTGGGGACGACGTGGAGGGCATAGAGAAATCAATCCAAGCACTGACTGAATTCCATATGGAGCGGCTCCTGGCATACGCCAAGATTCCAGAAACATGGGACCTTGTGGATAGCATCGCGTTCGAGACGGTCCCGGTGGCAAGGGAAGTCACTGCGATCAGACGTGCGGTCACCATAGTGGCCGCTTCGCTTCATGGAGAGGGAAAGCACATGAAGCCATGGTTGTTGACTGCTGTATTTCCCGATGGACGATGTCCTGAGACCCACGTTCCTGGTGGAGAGCATATTCGTGCCAAGGAGGTGGCAGGCCTCATGGTACAGGAGGGTGTGGTCGGGGAAGGAAGGGCGTTGGTCCGTCCAAACGGAATCGGCTTTAATTGCGTGGCGGTGGAACATATGCAAGGATTATTGGATCAGTTCAGGGAAGCCTGTACTCAGGTAATTGGAGAAGGGAGGAGATGGCCGTGGCTTGTCATCAAACCGAATGGAGGAGGTGGGACCGGAATTGGTTGGGCGGATAGTGTGGCAAAGTGCGTCGACGAGGCATGTTTCCAAGGGTGGGGAGGGTTTATTGTAGGAGGTTGTTGCAAAGCTGGACCGGACGAGATCGCTCAGTTGGCATCGAAACTAAAATGAGAGAAAGACAGAGGGGTTATTGACCTGAAATGGATATGCGGCGTGTGAGATTTCCTCGGAAACAGCCGGGCGGACTCTCAGAATGGTGCATTGACCGAGGAGCAACGACGAGCCAGGAATCCCGAAAAGACAGTCAACGTCGCCCGAGACGACGCGCAAGTCCAAAACGCCGCAAACGGTACGTGTCTACATATATGCACTGTACTGTAGTTTCCACAGGACGAATTTCGTAGGCTGGAGACGTTGGATGGGGTGTTGCATATGTGGATGACATTGAGATCATTGTACTGACGATCGTCCAGGTTCAATCATGTCGTCAAAACTACCCTCCATTCTGAGTGCTACCGATGAGGAGATCCAGCTCCTCCTGGCCGCCCAATGCCACATCGGAACGAAAAACTGCGACAAGCAGATGGAGCCATACGTCTATAAACGAAGAATTGATGGTGTGTCCCTGCATAGAGTCTAGCGTGCTGGCTTGAACTCGACGGCTCTGTTGCAAAGGAATTCATATCATCAACATTGGAAAAACCTGGGAGAAGCTCGTGTTCGCTGCCCGTGTAATCGCTGCCGTCGAAAACCCACATGACGTCTGTGTTATTTCCGCGCGTCCGTATGGCCACCGTGGTGTCTTGAAATTCGCTGCCAACACCGGAGCCCAGGCCATCGCTGGTCGTTTCACTCCTGGTTCCTTCACCAACTACATCACCCGGTCGTTCAAGGAGCCCCGTCTCATCGTCGTTACGGATCCTCGCGTGGACCACCAGGCTATCCGCGAGGCATCATACGTTAACATTCCCGTCGTTGCACTCTGCGACACCGATGCCCCTCTCAAATTCGTTGACGTCGCAATTCCCACAAACAACAAGACTCGTCACTCTATTGGTCTGATCTGGTGGTTGCTCGCCCGGGAAGTCCTCAGGTTGCGTGGGACCATTCCCCGTACGCCCGACGGCTGGAGCGTCATGGTGGACATGTTCTTCTACCGTGACCCCGAAGAGGTGGAAAGGCAACAACAGGAGGAGGCACAGGCCAAGATCACTGCTGCCGAGCCAGAAGGCCCAGTCGGTCTTTCAGAGTGGGATGTCCCATCTGCCCCTCAAGGAGGCTCTATCAACCCCGCCTTGGTTGCCGCGGAGGGCAGTAAGTGGCGTGCTTACCTGACTTGAGTGGTATCTCAAATTCTATCAGGTGCCCTTGACTGGGCCGCAGACGGTGCACCACCAACAACCGATTGGGCAGCAGAGCCCGCATCAAGCTGGGGTCCAGAAGCAGCCGCCAGCGGATGGGATTAAGCTTGCCGCCTTCTTTATAGCTCGAAGCAGGTGGACGTGCGCTCATTTTAGGCGGTGGTTGAGGTCGTCCCGTTGGAATTTGGCGTTATGAGAATTGTCTCGATGTCCATGCTTTTGCTTGATACTTCTGTTTACCTGCTCTTCCCTCTCACATGAAATATGAGCATCACGAGTTATATAGACGCTGAGGTGTTCAACCCAGTCCCGACATCAAAGGTGCTTACGAAAGTCGGCTACTCTAAATGATGCTCGTCCAGCCATTATGTAATGTTCCACGGACCTACACTTACGTACACTGTTGGCAACAAGTTCCGCACGCCAAAACGCCTGGAGGGCTCATCAAATTGCAACAAATCCCGCACTCCAAAATTCGGTAATATTTTCTAGATCGTTGGCAGGTCGCCAGCAGTGTTATAGGGAACTTTCTGCAGCTGGTAGTACCTGTATTTAAGGCCATAGAAAAGGTAGGATGCCAAGATTCCCTTCAACCCATTCTTCGGTCGGTCGAACATGTTCGGCGCCTTCAGTCTCGTCCACATTCCTTACGAGAAGTGCGACGTCCTACCCTGTAAATCAATCACCTTCAGACTTGATTGGGAACTCTCACCTTTACTTCTCGAGTTAGTAGTGCATTGGTGGGGTGTCGGAACTGGCGAAAAGAATATCTCATGTCTCTGGGAGGCACTTCTTCGCCACCCACCCCGGGGCTATACCCAAGCGACAGTCCCAGAGAGGTGTGCGAAACGCGTCAAGGACCTCACTGACAGTATAGTGAGGACGTACGCGTACCCTGTGGCCTATGGCGGCTTCAGCGACGTCTGGAGCTGCCAACTGCGATGCGGGCAGTCGCCTCCCAAGAGGGTGCGTGCTCTTGGTACTATGGAATCGTTCCAGCGGACAATACTCATCGTTGAAGTGCCACAGGTGGCTATCAAGGCCATTCGACCAGTTATTGTGAATGATGAAGAATTCCAGCTCAAGAAAAAGGTGACTTCCGTTCGCGTTCAATAGTCGTTGTGACGTTCTAGCTTATACTCCTCTTCCAGGCTGTTGAACAGGAACTCAACGTTTGGGTTGGGCTCAAGCATCGGAATGTTTTGCCTCTATACGGCATGACAAATGGATTCGGCCCATTACCTGCTTTCGTCTGCCCATGGGCAGATAATGGCACGCTGTCCGACTATCTGGAGAAGTTTGAAACGCAACTCGACATGAAGAAACGAATGACGCTGGTATGTTGAGAAATCACTTCGATCTTGCATTGTACACAACTCGATCCACAGCTTAGCGACATCGCAGACGGTCTGCACTATTGTCAGTTAGCGGTTCTCTCGCTGATTTCACTCAATTTCATTGACTGATGCACTAGTGCATTCTCGTAACACCATACATGGTGATCTTAACGGCGTACGTCGCTTCTGCTTGGATTTAATTCCTACCAGGAATCTCATTCGTTGGTCGATTAGTCAAATATCTTGATTACAAAGAGTGGACGGGCGTGTCTGTCCGATTTCGGACTCTCTGCACTATTCGAACAAGTTTCGGATACGATGGCTCCCGGCATTTGCTTCCCGGGGAATATTCGGTGGGCAGCTCCTGAGCTGCTCGATAAGGGTGAAGATAGCCCACAGTCGCAGTCGTCTAGCCAACGAGCAGACATCTACTCGTTCGGAAGCATCATGCTGCAGGTTCGATGCGTGTGTTCATCCAGTCCCCATGTGTTACTGACGTTTCTTACAGACCCTAAGCGGCAAACTTCCGTTCCACGGGATCCGAAGGGTCGCGCAGATCGTGATTATGATTTCGCGTGGCTCCCAGCCACCTCGAGAGCCTGGATGGGATGGCAGGGCTATTCCGGACGTGCTATGGAAGTTTGTAGAGACATGCTGGGCAAGCCCTCAGGAACGTCCGTCAACCAAAGAGATTGTTAGCTTTATCACGTCCCAGCTATCAGAGTTATGATGGCAGGTAGGTGAGACTGGCGCGTGCGCCGTTACAATTGAAAGTTCGATGTAATATGATACTGTAGGATACGAAGCACGTATCTAGTGTTCCAAACACATGCACATGTTGTAATCGACGCAGTGTTAATGAGAGGACCGGCATGAGGCTGACGAGAGGAAGACCGCTCACACTGATGACCACTTGTCCGTATTCCTCCTCAGAACAGACCTCGAGCTTGACTTACCTAGGACGTCATGTGGCGGTAGAAAACCCTGATTTTCCTTGACGCTCCACACACAGTCCACCAGGCCTGTTCCGACAAAGATAATTCCAACTATGACATACGGCATCACGTCGGTATCATAGTGGGCTTTGCTGCGGGATCTACTAGTTGATCATTCTTTCATTCGGCTTTGAACTGAGTCCAAGGTGAATCAGAGTACTTGTGACTGCCGATCTTCTCAAAGGTGACGGGTTCGACTTCCACACCCCTGACGACCTAGCCCTACTAAACTGTGCATTCGTGAGCAGTTGAAGTACCGTGCCTATACTTCCTCAGGCGTGCAATGTGGCCACGAAATATGTCTGGTCGTTGTCGATTGCTGAGAGGCTACGTACAATATATTTATTACTTGATGTTACGTGGTTCAGAATTGAAACCTCACTGACAGGGTGAACTTCCACTCGACTGGGGTCCAAAGGTAGTGGGCCTCCTTTGTCTTGACAGGGAAGGCTTCGAGTTTATAGTCGAAAAACTAGCAATGAAGAAGATGCATCGGGTAATCACTAGAATACACTTTGTGCTTCCCAGAGTTTGCGGGCATTAGTCGTGAAGAGTGGTATCAATTCGGAGTCGGCAGTCACTAGGTTTTGTGTCCAGAATTACCGTCTACAACGATCGTCGAGATTGTTTCTGATTCTGACGGGGAAACCCTCAACCGTAATCCGTCGCCTAAGCCCCGACTGTTTGTCAATGCTAACAATGATCGATCGCTTGTTAACGATCCGAAGAAGAGCTAATTCAGTCTGGTCGACTGGCTTCCCTATTGACTGACACGAATCGATGGCTGAGGACCATGACGGCGACGGTCTTGCTTGTTCTCCCCCAAGGCACCTTGTGTTCGCAACCTTCCAAATAAGGAATAACAAAAACAGCACGGCAACGACGAAAACAACGTAGTAAAGTACGACCCTCAACGTTCAACACTCGAATTCACATGGACCCACAGTACAACACCTTTGCGGCGGGACACATAACGTGTGATGACTCCACGGTCTTGACGGATTGTGACAGGATACGGAGCGTTTTGTCATGTCAACGGTTCCCAATTGTCCTCGATTCTGGTTCTGAGGCAGTGTTGCCTCTATCTTATCGGAACTGATTTGTTTGAGCCCATTTAGCTTCATCGCGTAGGCGCTAGCCCCACATGCAATGGTATTTGAAGGGTTCGCAGAAGTGCCACCATATTCTCCGTATCCTAAAGCCCCTACCCCTCACAAATGGAGTGCTATATCTGCCACAATTTGATCGAGCGTCACGAGTACACCCGCCATGTTGGCTCACATCTCGCTGGCAACGATGTGGATACGCGTTCCCAAACAAACACCACTCTCCCCACCTTTAGCTACGACAAAGTTGATTACGATCACTATGGTAGTGTATTTCCCGCGCACTCCGCTCCACGTCGCACTCCACTAGGGCACGATCATCCTTTGCGTCCGGTGACACCGACACCATATCACGAATTTCAGTCGGACGACCTAGTGGATTTTCTTCCGCAGCTAACCCCCCCAGAGAATCATCGAAGGGCACACTTTACTCCGTCCCGCTCTCCAGCTCGTACCACACGGGTCCCCGATCGTGTCCCCCAACAGGAGACGCCGGCAGGCCAATCTGTTCAGCCAAACGCTTTCCAACTGTGGCTCAAGAACCACACGCACGACTCCCCGAAGTACACCACAGTTGATGGGCAAAAGAGTCAACCAGATTCCCAGGTGCAACAACTGATACAGGCTGCCAAAGTCCTACGAGGCACCACCAAGCAGGAGGTCATCAAGATTGTGGAACAGTTCGGGGGATATTCGTGCAGTGATAAGAAGACTTGCTTGGAGTTAGTCAAAAAGGTTCCGATTTTTCCGGTAGGACGATTTGCAGCCTGTCGTTCATTCATCTCATGTCCCATGTAGGGTTTGGTTGCTTATACCTATACGCATTTGATTACGTGTCCTCGTGATGGGTGGTTTTCCAGCGACAATTGGTCCAACCGAGTATCCGAGCTGAAACGGTTGGTAGAGCGCTGGGCGAAGGACGATGATACACGGTGCATTCTATCGTATGACATGATAAAGAATAGGCTACTCGAGATCCTTCGTGCGGTAGGTAGTCCCTTACTTTTCACCTTTCAAATTCGACTGATAGTGCTCAGACGGAGGTTAGGCCTGAAGAACACAAATGTAACTCTGCATTACTGAATGGAACGATGATGCTGAACCAAGATATCCTTAACTTGGCCGCCTTGGCGGCGTTATGCATCACTGGATCACAAAAGAATGATATCCTAGACGAGCGCGGAGTTCAAGCCGAAAAGCTTGTCGAGCTCTTCCATAACGTACGTCGAGGGTCTGAGGGTCTGAAGTGGCCAAAATAAGGTGCTGACAGGGGGCCTAGTTGCTTGAAGCTAATGTTGAACTCGAGGAGGGGTACCGGAGATACTTCTTGAATGCCCTCATCATGTTTTCAAAAGAATCTGGACGCTGTCCCCGTGGTGTCTACCTTGCTGAGGGTGCGATCAGTGGTCTCGTGTCAGAAAGTCAAGGAGGATTTGGTCTCGTTTACAAAGGCAAGTATAAAGGCAAGGTCGGTTCCCGTCTAGTCGCTGTAAAGGCCCTCAAACGAGACGACCGCGTAGTTTCGCGTGACTACAACAAGGTGACAACATACGTTGGTCTGCTTTTCAGAATCGTTTGACTGAGACTTTTGAGACGCGTAGCAACTTTGCAAGGAGGCTATTGTCTGGAGGCATCTACGGCATCGTAACTGCCTGCCATTGTACGGCATTTACACTATGCCTACGGATGGCCCGAATATCAGTGTTGCGCTTGTCTCTCCTTGGATGGACCAAGGAACGCTATTCAAGTATCTTGAGCACAACCCTGAAGCAAACCGAACGAAGCTGGTGAGCAGGACTCTTTCTTGCCAGTAACAGTTACCTCACCGATCGTGTAGATATTGGACGTGGTCCGAGGCTTGAATTACCTGCACTCGATGCAACCGCATGTCGCCCATCGAGATATCAAGCCAGTATGTTTCCTCTCTTCTCCCTGGACCAAGTTTTCACTTCACTTCATGCTCGTAGGATAACATCCTCATCACAAGGAAAGGGCATGCATGTCTCGCAGATTTCGGACTTGTATCAACCTTTGATACGGATGATCACTTCCACACCGCTCCATCTCAGGTTGTCATGGGTGGTACATGCAATTACATGGCCCCGGAGATCTTTAACGCGGAGACCAGGAAAGCCAAACACGAGGTGAACAAACGAGCGTGCGACATGTATGCGTTAGGTTGTACCATCTACGCGGTATGTAAATGCGGCTCTTGTTCAAATAATGGCTCATCACATGTATAGACTTACACGGGTAGACACCCTTTCCACGGGATCTCCCGTGCACGGATCCCGATCAATGTCATAACCAATCAGCGGCCGGAGTTTCCGGAGGGCAAGATCTCTCCCGACATGTGGAGTTTTGTCGAGAACCTATGGGGTCCGGATCCATCGTGGCGCCTGACGGCTCAGATGGCTCTCGACTGGATGGAGGCCAGAGCCTACCAGGAGCGTGTAGGCACGAGTCTCGCGCCATTCGAAGAAGAATGGGAGTGGAGAGGGCCTCATGACTCTGATAAATGTCTATGGTCTGTATCCCCTTGAAACGATGTTTTTTTTTTAGATTCGTGTTTATAATATGTACATCCTGTAGTCACCCCTTGCTGGAAGCCTGGACGTTAGTGATGCTCTAGTATGTATCGTGTGTAGCTAGATGGGTGGACTGAAGCACAAGTTGCTCTCCTGGAGTAGTGGATAAAGTTACACTGACCGACTATGTAGTGAACGACGGTACATAGATCTTACGAGAACTGTGCAGGCAGTGACATAGTCAGGCGGTACCAGGTCCAAATTCAGTCCTCCTAGGAGGGTAGTGCGTGCCGACGCCAAGTGCCAATCTGACGGTGGCAACCCAGTAAGTGGTGCATTCGGAGTCCTAGTAGTACTAGTACATAATTAACCACCACACCAGCGAGCTCTCTGTCACGCTGTCAGAGTGTTGGTAAGTGATGCGTATCGAAGTGTTCAGAACTGCCATGATCCTACTACCGAATACTACTAGAATGCAACGTATCATCAAGACAGGGACGGACAGAAATGAATTCCCTACTAGTAAGCGTGCCGAGATATCACATTCGGTCTACCTGCCACGTCCTTCCCAACTGAAACATGTTCCCATACACCCCGTTCCGTCAAGATATCCTGGTCAGTGACTGGATTCTCCACGTTAATGGTCCTCGCCCGTGGTCTCATCCACAGGGATATTGTGCTCTTGTCCAAACGAGGCCAGGTATTGTGCCTGAAGATCTGCTTGTCTCCTGCGAGGTTTGCTTTACTGCAGTCGATGCAGCAAGTATTGATGAGGTCCCGCAGTCGTCCCTTTGCCACCTCGACTTCAACGACTGAGTGGCTTATGGGCCAATAAGCAATGGAAGGATTGCCAGGCTTCGTGATGACTTCATCCATTGCACCGTTCCACCATTCCTCCGCCGACCATTGGTCCGTGGCCCCGATGATTACGACAATCTGTGGAGAAAGATCACCACCATAGGTGGTGTTGAAATGTTCCCATTGCAATTTGACGTCTTCATATTCTCCACCCTCTTTCTCCACGCAGAAAACAAGCAGATCCGCTCCGCGTTTGACAATCATGTCCTGCTTCATCTCTCCCTCCTTGCCCCGGGATGGTTTCGGTTTTCGTGGAACCTGGTAGACACGAAATAAGCGCTCCGGAGTACATTTCATAGCATCATCGAATGGGAGCATGTTTCGTGACTTCTCATTCACGACCGATACTGGGTTGCGAAGGCTCAACGGCCGAGTGAGAGAAAGAGACAGGGTGATAGGGTTGCGAAAGGTGACGGAACGTTGTATGGGAGGTTGGCGGATGGGAGTGTGCCGGGAGACATCGCACATGATGACGTTGGGTACGTGAACACCGTGCCCGCTCCTTGGAGACAATATAGTACGGATGTCGGAAAATGCTGTGTCGATCCAGCTGCGTTCAGCTGGCATCCATTGCTTGGTGCGACAAGTGGTCGTGATCATCTTGACTAGTGCTGTTCTTGATATCCTGCGTCTTTCCCCCAGAGTGACGTTCCCCATGGCAGACTCAAGCGTCGTCACGCAAGCATGGTTGTCGAAATGCATCTTCAGTGCCGAGAATTGATTCACGTTTTGCAGCCACCACGTATCCATGTTTCCTTCTTGATTCTCGAGTCCTGTGATTGCGATTGCGATGGGGACTTTCTTCCGGCAAATCGCAGAGTAAAAGATGTGGTAATTCGTGAGCAGCGCGGATCGGACTCGTGTTCCACGCACGCAGTAGACGAGCAGGTCGATGCTGCTTGCCTTGGCCAGGTCGCAGAGGAGTTGCTTGAGATACGCCGCCGCTTTCTCAGCAGGGACAGTTCCTTGAGCACCCTCGTCTAACCCTGCGGTGTCCCATAAAGCGAAACGCTGATCGTCCAGCTCCACCAGGTGACGCTTATAATCCAGTGTGCATCCGACAGCACTGCTGGAGGTTTTGGAAATCTTTTCACTGGCGATCAGGTTGATGATGGAACTCTTGCCTACGCCTGTTTCTCCGAATATTAAGACATTCTTAATCTCCTAGAATGCTCAGTCAGAGTCCACCCATCACCGACCACAAACACACCTTCCTGGGTTTTCTATCGGCTTTGTTGGAGCCCAAAAATGTTGGCTACCAATGCGTGTTAGAGTACGTTGCTGAACATCTGAAAAAGAGGGAACCACACCTTTCTGAACAGCAGCATCGGGATGTAGTCGGGTTCGAGGGGTATGTTCGGTACTACAGTTCACTCGGATGCGTTGCCCTCAAGACTGATCGCTTTTAGCACGGACGACTCTTCAGGTGCCTAGTACCGCACTAACAACACGGCCGCGGTGGTGACGGTTTTACCAAGTTCTTGAGTACAGAAACGGCGTGTTCGTCCATACTATGGAACACAGAGGCACTGCAAATCATAGCCTGAACATCGCGTCAAACTCGTGTCCTGCATGCGGCGTACTCGTTACAGGCCGCCTTGGAGACTTTCGTGGTAAGGCTATGAGTGCAGCGCCTATCATTCATAGGCAAGCAGGACAGTGGGTCCTAGAAGATGCCGTTTTTGACACTATTGTTTGGTTAGAATTAGGTTAGGTTATATTTTTTTGAATTGGATTGGTGAACAGAAAGTTTACGAAAATAATATGGGCGCTTGATATACGCTGTGTGAAAGTGGCGACCAAGCCAAGTTAGACTCGCTCCCAACGATCAGCGCTAGAATCTCAACGTTCCAGTCGTAACGGAAAAAAAAAGACAAGGATCTGGGTAACCTAACGTTCCATAACGTTCAACCCGAACTGAGCGCTGAGTCTACATGTCCACAGCTTCCACCTCGGTGGTTGACCCTCTTTTCTATAAATGCGGCAGAATACTTCTTTTCCTATGTCCAACCTCCCATCTCGAGTCGTCGCGCTTTAAACACAAATCGAACAGACAAATATAATAGTAAGCGACGCGTTCTTTGATTCTGACTTTCCATACGAAGTGAACAGAGGGTTTTCAGATGTCTCAGGAAATGCTGGCCCCAGACAATCCCCCATCTTATCAAATCCAACGAGCTTGCACTCCAAACGTGCTTGTTGTTGGCGAGACAGGAGTAGGAAAAAGCTCTGTCATCAACCTCATTGCTGGGGAGCAGCTTGCCGACGTATCTTCTAGTGCAAGCGGCTGCACGCTGGAAGCCACTTCGTACGACGTCGTTCTCAGCGACAACCAGGGAGTCGGTCATCACATCCGTCTGTTTGATACAGTTGGATTGAACGAGCCAAACTTGAGCAAAAATGACTACCTCACAGCCATCGTGAAAGCCAACGTGCTGATCACCCAACTGCTGCGCACGGGTGGCATCCGCCTTCTCATTTTCTGCATCCGAAAAGGCCGAATTACCGCTGTCACGCAAAGTAACTATCGTTTGTTCCGCGACATCCTGTGCCAGAACCAAGTTCCTGTGGCGTTCGTTATCACTGGGATGGAGGACCAACAGCCAATGGAGGACTGGTGGCACAGGAACGCTGCGTTATTCAAGAAGTCAAATCTCTTTTGCACCTCGCACGTTTGCGTCACAGCAACGCGTGGATTGAACAACGTTTACGCCCGCCAGTATCAGCTATCGCAGGTTGCTATCCACAACACGCTTTTGGAGCATCTGCCCAATACCTCGTGGAAGGCCGAACGCACAGGCTGGTTTATTCATCTGGCGGGGAGGCTGTTGAAGTTGGTAGCAAAGATCAAGGATCGCAAGCGGCACCTCACAGGACGCTCGAGGCCTTTGACAATGGAAGAGTTGGCACGTCATCTTGAAGACAAATGTAAATTCTCGCGAGAGGAAGCGGTAGAATTGGCTGGTGAAATTTGGGCCGAGCGTATGGCGAACACTGGACCTGATATTGTGAAGGGGGAGGACATGGGTAATTTTTCTGACTGTTGTTAGAGCGAATTAAAATATATTACTACTAGCGTGTAATATCTATGTATTCTTTGCGTTCTCCAGAAATTATACCACCGCTGGTGGAAAACCATGCTTTCTTGGTACACCAACGACTTGGGCTATTGGCAGAACAACGAACATCACATTCATCGTTTCCCCGATCCGGTGGTCCGAAGCTGATAGCCAACTGTGCTTTACTTCATGTCTCCTGCACCTTAGATTATAATGGCGTCGGGGTGAGTTGGACAACGGATAAACTCACCCCAACGTTGCGTCTGGTCTCCAACTCACTATCTCCAAACGCGAATGATTCAGGTGATTAAACCCGTGCTACTGTCAAATGACGCGAGACAAGCCTGAGGTTGCCTACCACTCCATCTCCCATCAATGATATCCGACGAGTCATTCGGAGGCTCGTGTGTAAGACATGCTGTTCTCCGTGAACGATCTCTCAAGCGGTCCTACCTGCCGACCTCGATCGTACTTGGAGAATTCGGGGAAGCCACGAGCCCCGCGATTGATGTGATCGGGCAGCAGGTCGGTACTGATAGGAAGGCCGTCCGCGCACTTCCGCCTCTCATGCAAGGAACATTGATGCTGAGAGGGTCCTAGTACGGATCAACCCATTTGTTGATGGATTATGCCTGGCCTGTGGGGGAACCCCTTAAGAACATGAATGTCCAGCAAACATCTACCCTACGAGATCATCAGGGATTGCGAACGCTCACTGCCCCCGTCAAAGTGGAATGCATGGCATTACGATAATTTTCAGTGACAAAGCTACCGTGTCACTTTCAATTACCAAGGTAACTGCGGCGCAGTTATCTCTTGGCGTCATCATCACACGGTTGTAGAAACGGGGCCCTGCATGGAAGCGCAGGAGGTGAACTCCTGAAAACAAGGTTTACTTGAGGAACATGGCATAGTATGCAATCAAGGACGGACCTGGAATGCACCGCCGCTAGCCCTGACACGGACAAAGTTATCCGTGGGAAATACGTGGGGGAATGGCGGTGAAGCTTTGAAGTATCGAATCTCCTCTCACTGTCGTCGTCCAATGTAACATGGAAGAAGGATATGCAAACATGGTAGAGTGGGTTGGGGAAGATCAAACACGGTCCGACACTGCAACTACCGGACACACCCATCAATGAAAAAGGTGGTGAAGGAGTGCAAGCTTTCAAGGTTCTTTTAATCATCGCCTCCATCGAAGTTATTCATGACCAGACTCTCAGGTTGAAATTGAGGACGGATGTCTCCATTGGGGTCTGATAATGCTCATGTCCCTGGCGGAAGGATATGCAGACGCACAAGTGCACATTTATCGTTCATGGGAATGATAAGTACTCACCGCAAGGGCCAAAGTTTATTGGCTTGGCTTCACAATACTACACCTGAGGATGTACTTACGAAATTAGCATTTACTTTGACAACGCCAATCGTTTTCTACGCCTCGGTCGATCGACCAGGGTCATCGATGCCTGCACCATCAATTCGAAAGACTTGTCTTATGTGTAGGAATCCCGAGCGTCTGATCCGTGCCAAGAACAACATGACTCTAAGGAGAACTTGTACCATTCCGGTATCCTGCGTTGTTGAATTCCATGCACCAAAGTCGTTAGATCGCTAATGGATGTATCATCTCATGAACTGATGAAATCGACAGAATGCCAATCGATAGCATTGAAAGAGCCCGTAAGACATAGGAATCACCGTCTGTCCGTCTTGCCCGCCTTCCGCTTTCCAGCAAACAAATGCTTTGGCTACGTTGACCAACGTCAGGTTTGCAAAACCAAGTCTATGCGTAGGAAAGAGAACCTTTTTGACCCTGATAGCACGATCACTCTCCCCAGCTTTGGCATGCATGTTACGTTCGCGTTGACCCAAGTTACGTAGCTTGATTGCCTTGGATGTTTGCTGGGGACGGATCGAATCAAAACAATTATATCGGGGTAGAGAAAAATTTTGTTTACCTGGTCATCCCGCATACCCGCAAGTTGCCGATTCGTGCGTGGCGCTCTCGAGTTCTTCGCGATTACAGCTCCCGAGTTACCCTTGGCGCGTTTGCCGGTGGGGGGTTCCTCGCCATCAACGTCCATCCATTCGCCTTCGCCACCCTCATCGGCCTCTTCGGCATCGTCCATATCCATATCCACATCCATGTCAGTCTCTGCCCTCTTTCGCTTCGCGGCTTGCACCTTAGCCAGCATCCCCGCGCGCGCCTCTATGCTGCTTGGATCATAACCTGCTTTCTTTAATCCCGTCGAGAGCTCGCTGAGTGTCCGAAGGCCGGCCGTCCGGGGGAGGCGTGCTTGATTCTTCTTCGATTTCTTGATACTTTGAGAGCGGATCTTGTGGGCAAGCGCTTGTTGTGCCTCGGCTCCTTCGCGCTCATCCTCAGAATCAAACTGCAACCAGCTCAGTTACGATACAGGACAGAGGGCAGGTGAGGACGCATACCATATCTTCTCCGCTGTCGTAGAAGCCCTCTGCTTGGAGTTTTTCCTCCTCGCGTTCAAGTGCCTCGAGTTTCTCGGCAATATCGGGATCAATGAAGTCAGCAATATTCTTGCCATCCATGATCTCTGGCATAATGTCAAACTTCCATTCCTCGTTCGCCAGGAGGTAGTCGGCTGAAAGTATCGACCGGTTATTCACACGATCGGTCGCACAAACCATGAAAGGTGATGACGTACTTTTCAAGCTGATACTGAAAATGCCATCGCGGTCCTCCTCCTCCTGTTCGATATCGTGAAGAAGTTTCCTCCTATTAGGATCGCTCTTGTTGTACTTCTTGCGTTCCTTCACGGAATCAGGGATGAATGGTGCACGAACGACGTCATCCCGAGGAACAGGTTGCGCGACGTGGATTCGGTTAATGACAGAATTGATTTTACTTCCCTTGAGCTTGGAGTCGACCCGGTGGGCGAGGAGAGCATCGCAAGCTATGTTTTTGAGTTCCATGACACCCTCCTCAGAGTGACACGACACCTGAATGCATTGCACGTTTTCCGAGTCGATGATGTCCTGTACGAGTGTTCGATTTTCTGGCACGAGGTCTTCGAGACGCATGACATCAATTTTGTTAATGACAAGTATTATCGGTTTGCCGGTAAAAAGTGGTTTGATGGAATGGAAGAGTTTACACTGTGATTATCGCATTAGCATTAGATAGATGTTTATTAACAATGGGGAGACTCACTTGTGCTTCTACTGTATAACCACATTGTTCGCTGAGGTCCATGAAATACAAAATGCAGCTCTTAAGGTGTGCCAGCGCCGTAATACTTTGCATCTCAATCGTATTCATCTCTTCAAGGGGATGGTCCAATATACCGGGGGTATCAATAACTTGCCATCGCAAATACTTATAGTCTAGATGACCAACAAAGAGCGATTTTGTGGTGAAGGCATACGGCTGGACATCAACATCGGCCCGAGTGACCTTGTTCATGAAGGAGGATTTTCCGACATTCGGATAGCCACAGATGAGGAGGGTTCGCGTGTTAGGATCTATCGCAGGAAGACGGGAAATATGTTGCCGGACTTGTTCAAGGTAAGCTAAAGGATCTTTTTGTCTCCGCATGACGGTGGCCATCCTAAAGTAAAGCATAAACAAAGGCGTAAAAATATAAATATCCCTGAGCGACCCACCGACCCAGCGCGGCCGTTTTGAGTTGCTTGCATCGGTACAAGCTGTCGCCGAATTTAAGCAATCGTACATAATCCTTGGCTATTTGATCGATCAGATGCCGGGCAGTCCGAAGCTGCCCGAGTGCGAGCTTGTAGTGGTTTTTGTCGTAAAGTACATTCATCAGAGATGCGAGGAAAGGGTGCAGGTCCTACGCGAGAATGTTCGTATATATAGTCAGACCAAAGCGTGGACGTACATCGAGGATCGGAAACTCGGAGAGAATAGCGCCAAGCTTCTCGTCAAAGGAGTCTTGCGTGAACTTAACTTTGCGCATATAGAAATTGCGTATACGGCTAATTTTGAAGTTTTTGTGGATTACCTAGAACATTGTCAACCACTTGATCTTGGAACGCTCATGAAGAACGTAGGGGCATACAGTTGGTGTTTTTCGCTGAGTCTTGGACAGGACGATGTCCAAGAAATCTGCCGCTGTAGGCACTGGCGCTATTGCTTTTAACCCGCTCGTCGACATCGTGATAAACCGCAGGGGTCGATGATCTGAGCAAAGATAAAGTAGCACCGCCAACGGTGAGCCCTCCTCATGCGACCCGAAATTTTAGGAAATGGCATCTCACGGGTCATGTGATGTGTTGGGAATGTTCGAACAGCTAGGTATTCCTACAGCATGTGAGTGGCTACTAGACAAGGGGCATCCATGAGAAGTTATGAAGCAGGTATCGAAACAAAGGGTAACTAGCAGCAGTAATACTAAATAAATGGACAACAGTAAAGTTCATTGAGAGTACGCAGCCATACGGTCATCCAACGATCTGATAGATAATCAACAGTGTGGAGAATAATTCTGTCTAGGCAAGGCCAGTCCTCGCAATATGCGAACGGATGATGGCTTCTCCAACTGCATTCCATCAGCACTCAGCACTTGGACTTGCAAGCAAAGAGAAAGAGAAGGACCCACCGTTGACAATGATGGCCTGAGTAGCGCGAATATCCTGCGAAGTATCAGTTAGACCTGGACAAGGGACGGATGAAGGTTACGCACGAGCATAGAGGTGAAATGCTAAAGGAATGTGATCAATACATTATGCCGATCGCCCCGCGGGTAACTACGTACTGCATACAGCGCCCTACGCCCGATATCATTGCGCCTGTGCACCTGGATGAAGTGGGCACGGAAATACTCCGATACATCGGCAAACGTGTTTGGTCGATCGCCATAAGACGTGATACTATATAACAAAAGGGGTTTGAGTGAATACCGCGGAGCAAATACCGAGGGGTGTCACGCACTACTTCCGGACCTTGATACCGGCCTCGAGTTTTTTCTTCAAAAGATCAATCTGTATGCATCAAGGGTCAATGGAGACACGGATAAGACTCGCAAAGCAACTACCTTGTTAAGCAGAAGCACCAGATGTGAATTCTTCAGAAGTTTGTTGGAACATATAGCTGTGAAAAGTTGAAGTGAATCGTCTACTCTGTTCGTTCGGGCATCCTCTTCGAGATACTGCATTTGGATTTAGCAGAAAGGCAGTGTAGTTAGCTCCACCTACAATGCATATGGAAATACATACCTGATCAAATGCACTAATAGGCGCCAAGAAGATGATCGCCGTTGCTACAAGTAGCAAAACGATGTAAGGGCTGGGTCACGGGCATAGCGACAATGCTATGCTGTTGCCACTCGATGGAACAGAGATGGCACAGAATAGAATGAAACAACATACCGTCATCAAAATAGGGTACCCAAGCATGCCTCTAATGTCCGAATGTGAAGATGAGATGTCATCAAGATCATGACATTGGTTTGACTTGCCTGACCACGCTGTAGTAGAAGAAAGCATATCAAAACCATGGAAAGTTCGTCGATAGTTGATGGGGTTGATACTTACTGCGCCGCCAACGTCGTACATGAGCCAGTTGTATCGAGAACCACAGAGTTCGACATCGAAGGAGTGCTCAGCAACACCCAATGTTTGTAGACGAACATTGAGCAAATCGACTGTGGGAACTTGATCTACATGTACAGTTTTATCAAGGAACACACAGTACCTGTAGTTGGTAAATAGTCTGGCTGTGCGATTCGCTTCAGGTTGTCCAAGAAACTGGGCCAAAATTCAGTGATAATCGAGATGTCAAGACCTATAACCTACAATGGTGCTGATTCATCGAGCCGTATCCTGCGGTTGTTCTGCAGTATCCGAACAGCAGGGTGCTTCCAAAGTTCGTCAATTTCGTCTTGAGCAGAAATAAGTGTTCTCGAAGCGAGGTTCGTTACATGGGCAACAGCAGGAGGCGGGCCACCGGTTGCTGGGACTGCCCTGCTGCGGTTTGGAGATAGTGGAGTGACGAGGGCTTGCCATCCTGCCCGAACATAAACGCCTGTGCGGCCGCCAGTCACGGAAACTCCGCCACTTAATTCGGACGCGAGGGAGTCCTCCATTGAGATAAGGGAGACTAGTTTCGTCCTTAGGTGTGATACGTCGCCACTGACATCCCCGAGCGGCACAAGGGCATGTGCAATAGCCTGGCCCTCCGTCGAGTCATCGGATCCAATGTTTGCGAGTTCGTGATCAAGTTCGTCGAGGATCATCCGCACAGCCTTGATGATGTTGAAGTAGACGACAGGTCGCCACAACGGACGTTCGTGATCGAGTGTCTGGTGGGCATAGTATAGTTGGAATTGCTTCTGTAAAGTAGACTTGCCAGACTCTGCTTGTCCGAGGAGCATAACTGCAGGATAGCCCAAGTGAGTCACATATCTGTTCTGTGCCCACATCGATGAGGGTACCTTTAACTTGTTTTCTCTCTGTATCCTTTCTTCGTACCCAATCTCGCTATAGGAACCTATGAGGATCACTGGAAGACGTCAGGAAGCGAAAGACGCCCACCCTGAGCTCCTCGTCTATTTTCTGGCTGATACGTGCAGCGTTTTCATCATAGAAAGGGGAGGCCTTGGATGTTCCTCCTATGGACTGAAGCAGGATTGGTTCTGAGGTGGAGTAGGTATGGCCGACTCGTTTGCCCATGTCCGGTGAGCAGCTGTGACGGTCGCGGTGGTAAACGCTTGAGCGCAACGAGCTAATTGCACTGCCGACGAAAAGAGTCCCACGTATGTACAGACGGGGCAAAGAAGCTGATCAAGTCGTACTGCCATCAAACCCATCCGCATTCATCTAGGCAATTTTTGTAACAGCCAGCTGGCATGCGTCCCTGAAGTGGCGCCTCGACCGAGTAGTCAGACATGCCCGGCAAGCTCAAGCTCTGGCGGCCCACTTCGCGATGTCCGTCGTCAAGCCGGGAGTTGTCGGAATGTGTGTCGACTCAGAGGCTGTACACCGTCAGTACCTGCAGATCTTCGGAAACGGCCATCTGCTTGTTCTCAGGTACCCTCAATCATACTCTCGGCCGCCGCGAGGCGCCTTTGCCAGCACCACCCGCACCTCGCCAAGCGGCGACACCACTGGCACGATCACCCGCTCCAACTGACGTGCTCCGACGTAGCTCAAGAAGTGCTGTCGCCTTCCCGACAATCAGCGAACAGCATCGCCATCGCTTCGACGGATATGGCCACTCCTCAAATCACGTTCTGTGCCAACGTCTTGATCTGGAGTGCTTTCTTTTCGTGGTAATGCGCTTGAATGTGCACCCTTGTTTTCACCACGCAGTCGACTGAGCCTTATCGAACAGTGTGGCCCCGGAAGATGTCCACCGGGAATGGAGCCAATTTCATAGGCCGCTTCATATTATGGCTGTATTCGGCTATCAATATGTGTACGATGATGCTGTTCTATGGCTGTGTACTACAGGGATGAAGCGCCTCAACTCAGCCGAATGCGCACTCCATATGAACCCATCTCAAGATCTGTACTCCTCCACGCCACCATCATCCGGCCTCTCATCGAGTACGCGCCAGGGCAGGGTGCATGTGGGACAAGACTGCTCTCTCTATGGAGGTTTGCTCCATTTGAGATATGTACATTTACCGCAATATCCATTAACCAGAACCTCCAAGGGTTTGCTCAGTATGCTGCATGTCAATCTTTAAATCCCTAGACGCCCAGCCACATATGAGTCATAGTGACGATTATCCACCGCTCGCGTTCAAGTTGATGATCCTCATGGGCCTCGACGAGTGGCCGATGCATCTGGAGATCAATGAAAAATGTCAATAAGAGTCCTGATCATCACCGGTGTACACGCGGGAAGTCTGGGTGATCGATGACGGCCTTGATTTCGGCGCGTGTGTTTGTACCATTCTTAGTCCGTGTTCACAGACACGGGGATGAAGATAATTGGATCTCTGATAGACAAGTATTTCAACGTCACCAATGGGCTATGTGACTAGCGACGATGAACGAACTAGTCCCCTTTCTGGATGTCATCTAGCCCTTGCCAATGGGGCTACGAGCACCACCAGCATTCGAAGCCGAGGGAGTCGGGCTTGGATTATGCAAGAGCCGGATTCGCCAAGGCGCCATTGATGTACAAATCGTAGGGATCATCAGTACGTTCTAGCCGGCGACTTGCAGTCCATGCACCAAGGCAAGCGCGTCCTCGGTTGTGAAAGGGCATCGTCGACGAAAGCGGTTGTATTGGTGGTCAGATCTAGGGCAGGTACTGCAGGGTGTTGCAAAATGGTGGGCGTGGCAGGGCCAACATCAGGTAAGACTTGAGTGAAGACCTGTGAAAAGAATCACCCAAAGAGAGGTTTTATTCGGACCAGAGGCACAGCCTAGTTCGACATTCCTGAGGGAAGGAAGTACGGACGAACTAGTGCCAGACGTGAGCTCAGAATCGAGGCTGGGAGGTCCTTGCGCCGGAAACGGACGGACGTACTTGGCACTGGCCATGTGTTGGCTGTATGAACGGATTCATATCCGATTTCTACGTGTCTCAAACCTGCTTGGGCGAGAACTCGCCAGTGATTTCCAGAGACGTTACAAGAAGCCATGTGTTGAAAGGTGGATGTAGCAATTCGGTTTGGCACAAAGACATCAGTACGCGGCGGGCGTTCAATTCGACCTTGCTGATTCAGGCTCAGGCTCAGGCTTGATTCTGTTGACGCCAGCGACGGCCTTGAACAAACATCTTCGACCATCGTTAGGTCTGGCAGGTCCATCTCCCCAGTCGGAAGCACAACGTACCGTCTGACCACCGCAACTTGAGAGATGGTTACGACAGCGCAAGCAGAAAAGCATCTTTTATGGCATCCACGGCGGCAGCCCAAGTTCGTGGTTGGTGGAGGTTCTCAAATGTCAATGTACGAATGGGCAGCAGATCGATCAGAAATACGACATCTAAGCTCTCAAAGTGACCTCTCGTTCATGAAGGTGAGCGTCTTACAAGTGGAAGACATAGTTATGACAATCAGCTTATTGATTCTTTCGTGGATAGTGTTTTGCATGGTCACCAGATCCCTCCTTTGATGACCTGTTTGCTATCGGACTCACTTCTGGACGTGTTGATCTCGTTCGCCTTGAAGCAACGAAGGTTGCACGGAATGGTATTCTGTCTAGTGGGCCTGTTGTCTCTCTTACCGTGCGCAACTCGCGGTCGTGCAACGCATTGGCTTTCTGTGAGGCTGACCCAAATTACCTTGCAGTCGGCCTTGACAAAGTTCGCGGGGACTCTAGTCTCACTATTTGGGATGTACAGTCCTGCATCCCGACGTTGTCATTGACCAGCAGTACCCCATTGGATGAAACGAGTGTGACCCGACCACATCCTCGGATATCCAGAGCGGATGTCGGTCCACGGGCTGACCCACGCATACTACAACAGCACGCTCAGACCGAAGTGGTCTCTGCGTTGTCGTTTTTGCCGCAGTCCACCCATCTGCTGTTGGCTGGCATATCCGCCCGATGGCTACGTCTATTCGACTTGCGTACTCCAACCCTACCCACGACGAATGTGGCAAGCAAAGTGTCGGGAATAGCCACCAACCCTGCCGACGTTAACCAGGTAGCTTGTTGCGGGGACGCGACTGTTACTATCTGGGATGTGCGCAGGCTATCTAACCCTCTCCTTACGTTCTCCGAAAAAGACGCAGCGGCCGACGGTGCACGACCTCGCCCTGGTTCTATCGTACACCGTATCGAATTCTCAAGCACTCGCAGAGGTCAACTGGCAGCGATGGAAAAGGACTCGACGTATGTACGATTCTGGGATCTCCAGCACGCTCAAGCTACAGATGGAGCGTCCGACGGAGATCGGTCGAGGGATTCAACGCACTCGCAGGTACCTCGGAGATCTTGGACCAACCTGTCGTGGACTACTTCTGCTTCTGACGTAAAGCAAACTACGTCCGAACTGCAAGAGCCTTTCGCATTGGTCCTCGCTGATACTCGCAGAAGTAAGCCTGTCGTATGTCCCATTAGACGGTCTATGATTAGCTTACATGTCAACAGCGAAACGCTTTGGTCGACCTCTCGCATCGTTTACGTTCGTGCCTCACTCGCGTTCATACTCGTTGACATCCGAAGTCTTGGTAGTCAACAAAGACGGAGACTTGGAGCTGTTTACAGCGCATGATACGCCGAAGCAGGTGGCGTGGAGCGCTCGCGGAGATCTCGCGATTGGTGTCGGACGATCTCACAAACTTATCCCTGGATTCCAAGAGAGAGAAATATCTCAACAACCATGGGATATCTCCAGGACTACGGATGACCAATTCGCATCGGACGGCCGGCCTAAGGCGACCAGTTCAAAATTCACAGATAGTAGACGGGATGCCGACGGATTTCCGTCAAGTACCCAGGAAAGTCCAGGAAATGGGAGCCAGTCAAAGTCGCGAACATTCAGCCCAGCATCATTTCGTCACTACCCCTTGGAGCTATCGACAGTGCGGGGCGATGCATCGGTACCTGCGGAACGAACGCTCGAGCAGCCGAGCCGGCGTGCAGTGAACAATGAAGAAGGGAGGAAGAAAGTTCCGCGTACACAGGTCGACAAACCCACCGTATCGAGAAGTAAAAAGCATTCCCTGCGTGCAATTTACCAAATCGTGGAAGATGACATCTCGATGGTGATGAGACACAGGGTAATTCGTGGTTACGGAATCAGAAGTGTATGTTTCCATCCACCAACACCTATTGATGTTTGCCCATCCACTTTGGTAGGTTTCCCACAATGCCGACATAATGCAAGACGATCTTTCTTTGTCTGGTACATTGTCTACGCTCTGGAGATGGATACGTCGTATGTTGAGCTGATATGTACTTCCGAGGGTGCTTACAGATGCCTTGTCTAGATTCAAGAGAAATTGCATGCTCTCCCACGTTGAGAATCCATGGATATGATTTCTCGAACCAGGGGCTGATGGGAATATGGGAGGGTTTCCAAGCTTCGCCCCAATCGTCCGAGCCCAGGGAGTCTACGGTTTTACTAAATGATATAAACTTGGCAACCCCTGCGTTCGAGCCAGGCTCTGCACCGACTCTAGGCCTACCTTCTGCTTTCTCTCAATCTTTTGAAGATTTGTCCTATGGAGATTTCAATGCCGCCATTGCTGCGATACTATCTCGACAGGGCATAGAAAAGACATCTTGGTCACCAGCATTACGGACGAATAAATCGGCCCAACGAGAGTTGGCACTCCAATTGTGTGGGTGGTATTTGAGAGAAGATGAACTCTCGGATGCGATTCAAAAGTAAGGAATTATGTTGGTCGTCGTTCATGTTGTCTAAGCAGTATATACAGATGGGAAAAGGATGGGCAGCAGTCTCGTGCTGCCTGTTGGCTCGTATTCACGAGACAATACACCAGGGCACTCGAGTTGCTCATGCGCAGTAAAGGTATGATCTTCACATGACCGTGTTTGAATCCCCTACCTGATTAAACCTGAACTCAGACGAGATGCACCACCTGCTGACCGGGACACTCGCTGCGCTTATCCCAGGAAGCACGACAAGCGGGGAGTTGCGAGATCATTCTGAACGGTTGATCGTTAGACTTCAAGATCCATATTTTCGCGCCATGTTGACCCAATTAACCTCGAAAGACTGGTCCGAGGTGCTCGAGGAGGAGGCCCTTCCCCTTCGGGAGCGTCTCGCCATCGCCTTCCAATTTCTCGAAGACAGGGCTTTATCGCTCTACCTTCATCGCACTGCCGAAAGAGCATCTGCGAAGGGGGACGTTGAAGGTCTCACCATTACTGGGCTTACTCCAGGCGGAATAGACATTCTACAAAATTACGTTGACCGCACGGGGGATATTCAGACAGCAGCTATCCTCTCGTCTTATGTCTGTCCAGCAAAGTTCCCGGATATGAGGGCCGAGCGATGGCTGGAGGCATACCGAGACTTGCTCGACGGGTTTCGGCTATTCCACTACAGGGTCAGCTTCGATATAGAGCGCGGTGAAATTCTTCAGGAGGCCGTGCAGAATGGGGACTTGCCCCCCTTTGAGTGGGCACCGAAGCATGTTCTTATACGATGCAACTACTGTTCTAAACCGATGAACCCTTTGGTCGTAGACGCAGCCAACAAAAGCCGGGTGAGTGAACATGCGATTGCGATTGCGCTTTTTCTGAACTAGAGGAACTAGTCTACTGCTTGTCCGAATTGTAGCCGCGCACTTCCACGTTGCTCGGTCTGTTTGATGACACTGAGTATGACACCCGACGCAAATCGGAATGCCGAGCTGTTGAACAATAACAATCGAGTTGCGTTCAAAGGTGTGTTCAAAATTCGTTTATCTGTTGTCATGGGCATGATGTTCGGAAGCAGATACGATTGACGACGCTATCGTCATCTGCCAAACATGCAGACATGGTGGCCACGCGTCACATATCCTCGACTGGTTTTTCGGTGAGGAAGGCAGTCGTGCGCGTGGAGTATGTCCGATTGGGGATTGTGACTGTCACTGCGGAGACGAATTCTAGACCCAGCTACCAAAACTTCGTACGACTGTATTTGTTGCATTTGATGTGCTGGCAATTGTACATGTAGCTTGCACCACTATCTAGAAGACCATCATAGCTCATTGCGGACGGCAAAAAGCGTAGTGCTGCTAGCGAAAGCGAAGCCCTTGTGCTGTCGTTCTCTGCCGGACGATCATGGCTCTTTCCTCGTGAACGATGGGCGGAAGAGCGATAAGGAGTGCGGCGGTATGTGACATTCGAAAACCAGATGGGCTGGATTTTTATGCTTTGTTTGGACTTGTGATGTATCGGTAAAACCCGGCAAGTCATCAAACGCCACCACACTGTGGTACATATGTACAGCCTTTGTTCGATTGTTGAGCCTTTACGGTCCTGCTGGTATCAGGGCTATGTACAAAGACGTGTTATCTCCTTTGGGAATCGGGATGGGCACGCGTATTTAGCTTACTGAGCCACAGATCCTATCCTTCGTTCCGTTTGTTAGGATAGCACTCGACGTGACCTTCAAGACGCATCAAGGTGAGCTTGTCACCTGAGATCATTCACAATATAACAGTCTCGGCTACTTCTCAATCATCACTCCAGTCATCTGCGTTTCAAGTTCAAGCTGTCACTTCTACAGATACCCATCTTGTTCTCACCTCTCCCCGCGAGATGAGCAACATTCGCTGTCCCTACTGCAACGAGTCCGTGATACAAGCCGAATACAACGCCCATATGAGGGCAAGGCACGCCAACCCCACCGTACAAGAATTGTGCAAGGCCAAAGAAAACTATACGCTTTATTATGCGATGTATCATCAACAACGTTCGAGGCTGGCAGCTGCTACACCCAAGCCTCCTTCGACGCCCTCTTCCTCCGGCACCACTCTCCATGACAGTGCCACTGATTCGGCCAAAATGAGCACCACGTTTTCGGCGTGGCAAGAGCAGAATAAATTTGTTATCACGCAGAGCGCTCGGTGCATCACAGCGGACGATGTGTCCTCATTCCGCGCTGATCGCTCGGATCAACCTCGGACCGCCGCTCGGTCACTTCAAAAGTCGACCAAGTATGATATTCAGGAATTCGTGAGCGAGTTCCAGGAGCTGGCAGGCGAGGATCGGGAAAGGTGCAATGACCTCATCCGAAAATTGCCAGTGTTTGCCGTGAGCGTGATGTTTCGTATCTTGATCTGTGCTTACGCCCGTCTAGTGTCTGAGTGCTTATATCTTCACGCACTTGAAATTATGCGTGGCAGATAAGCCAAAGTACGCAGCCAGATTCAATGGTGTCTTGTGGGGGATCTCATTTTTATCTTGAAGCTTGTTGGATACGTTTCTACTCATGGCGCAGGAATGGATTAACAAAGAAGAAGAATGGTGCCTAATCAACTACCAAACTATCAAGACGGACCTTGCTAGCTTCCTTGAGCAGGTAACGCATGCAGTTTGATCAATCTGCCTTTCTCTCTGATCATGGTTGAAGTCCCAGGTGCCACATCATAACTGCAATCAACAACTCTTGGATAGTGCAAGAGTCCATTACTTGGATATCCACAGTCTGGCTGCGTTGGTGATTATCTATTCCACTGACCAAAGTCATGTGCAATCATTCTACGCCATGAGAGACAACCAGGCGCAAGCGATCCTAGATTTGCTACAGGAGGCGAGATTCGCCTTTGTATCAGCACCTTGATAAAACTGACACTACGTGCAGCTCATAGATTTAAAATCCGACTACCTCGATGGATGGTACAAACGCCGGTTTCTAGACGCGGTTGTAAGGTTATCTAGGAAATCGCGTCTATACCCTCGATCATTAAACATCACCGGTGTTGACCAAGTCACTAGCACCGACGATCGAGGTGGCTTTAGTGCAATATTCCGTGGAGAGCTGTCCGGGAGAGTTATTGCTCTGAAGGAGCTGCAGGCAACAGGCCGCATGGCTGATAATTATTTCAAGGCAAGGCACTTTGTACAATGGAGGAATTTGCTAATGTTTGATGTAATCAGGATTTCTGCCAAGAGGCTGTCGTATGGAGAAATGTACATCACAGAAACTGTCTTCCATTTTACGGCGTCACCAATTTTGACTATGATGGAGTACCAAGAACTTGCTTGGTCTCTCCGTGGATGGCGAACAGGAACTTGACCGTTTACCTATCCCACAATCCGGCTGTACCACGTTTGCCTTTGGTACGTCCTGTTGGCTAGAGAAACACATGGTTACCGACCTTTACCAGTTACTTGACATTGCAAACGGGTTGGAGTATTTGCACGCCATGCAACCTACCATTGTCCATGGAGACCTCAAAAGTGTAAGCATCCTTGAGTTCTGCGATCTGACCTAGATGCTCATAGCATTTATACAGCTGAACATCTTTATCACTGCTTCAGAGCGGGCATGCCTCGCCGACTTTGGCCTTGCTACTGTTCGTGATACGCAGGTGTCCGTGGCCACGACCGTCCACGGTATCTATGGTACTGCGGGATACATGGCACCCGAACTCATTTCGGTGTGGGAGGACCCGAACGGTGCAACTCTTCTTGCCCAGCTTGATCGACGACGATGCGACATGTTTGCCTTTGGTTGCATCACGTACGAGGTAAATGACCACCCTGGCTGTAAGCGGAGAGGGCTGACGTGTCGTGTCCTCGCAGGTGTATACCGGCGGGCCACCCTTCCAAGGGAACAACCCAACTGTGCGCAGCCAGGCGCTGCTGAGTGGTCGCAGGCCGCGACGTCCCACGGAAGCGCGGGTCCACGAGCTCGGGCTGGACGACGACATGTGGCTGTTTATCGAGAGCCTCTGGGCACATCGTCCCGAAGCCCGCCTTGTAGCGGAGTCGGCGCGGGATTTCTTGAGGTACAAGGTGTCGGCCACGGGACAGAACACGTCTCGAGCGCAGGACGACCCCGAGTGGGATACTGGATTCTTGAGCTCTCTCGTTGTGGCGAAGGACATCTTTACGTTGTGACGATAAGTATCCAAGTTCGTCTTACCGTTCTGTACCATTTACAGAAAAAAGAGCTTTGACTCGAGGGAGAGGTATCAGAAATGAGCTACCAAAGTTATGTGATCAACAATCCGTTCGTTGTTATTTCCTCGATCATATCGTACTGTGTTTTGGAGCTTCTTTCACCGATCTCACTCAAGTCGCTGAACTTCAGTAAGTATTACAAAAGGACACATTTACGAGTTTGAGCTTGAACCTACTTGCCATATGCTACCATACTGTCGTCAATGCATCACATCCTACGTGCACAAATGCTATCGAAAAATGCTATCAAGACTCATCGGTATCACCCGTATATTCATACGATGGCCATAAATCGAATGCGAACCTCCTTCAATACACACATATACCCTGTCCAAAATTCGTCATGCCTCACACGTCAAATCGGAACCCGTCGTCTTCATCGAACGCGCCTTCAAACACGATCAAACCCTCGAGATCCTTCTTCACATCTTCCAGACTATTGTTTCTAAGGTGGACAACCACGTGCGTGTTCGACTCGAACGCCGCCTTGGTGATCGTTCCGGACCTCGGGCGCCCCGTCTTTGTCAGGGCGTTGACAAGCGGGGCATTTTGCCTTGTGGCGGGGGTGGCATTGGGTTGGGTCGTGGCTGTTTTACTCTTAACGGATGTGATTGGCGCATTCGGCCGGGCTGCAGGCTTTATCGTAGGCCGTGAGACGGATGTCGTGCGACAAGGCTGAGCGGTGCCTGCACGCACCGCAGGCGTCGAGCGCGCAGCCGAAGGTGCTCGTGTTGTAGCTCTCGAGGGAGGCGCGCGCAACGTCGATTGAGACGTGGGGGCGCGGGTTACGGGCTGAGAAGACGACGTCCGTGCCGCAGTTACTGGAGGGCGAGTGGTCGACGTAGCGGGTGGTCGTCGAAGAGGGGGGGATACTCGAGAATTTGCCAGGGTAATCGTGCGCGTTCCTGGCGTGGTTCGCTGTGCTGCCGGACGTGGGGTGGGCTTACTGGTAGCAGATTTCTGCTTTGTGGTTGTCGAGGGTTGAGGTTTGGCTTCTGGCTCGGGTTTAGCTCGCGCAAAGGGGCTGTCGGCTTCTGTGCGTAGTGATCCCAGAGGTATTAAATAAAAGCGCAAGAATCCGTCCGTGGGCACTCACCAATTTCTTGTTGCGGTAGGGTGGGTGGTGCGAAAAAAATACTTTCAGATGCATCGGCGGTGAAAGTTATGTCGTTGCTTGAGGGATCGTCATCTAGGGTGTACGAACGTATGAGAGCCATCATAGTTTTGCCGACCTCCCTGTAGTTTGGCATTTCAAAGTGAGGCTCATACGGAATGTCTGCCCCATTGTGAACTCGTGAAGGACACTAGATTGAATTGCAAGCGCTTACCCTCGACCTTTGGTGGCATATACTCGATCTCCTCACAACTTTCCTCTTCAATTGATTGGTTTGTGACGGATGTGTCGACTTCGATTTCAAAATCGCTCACGTCCCAGTGTTTACCATTGGTGACGGGAGTCTCAAAGGCTTTGCCTGCGCTGCGAGGCAAGCGATCATGCTTACGGGCGGAGCTGGGACGAAGTGACCCGTCAAGTAAGGCGGGTTTGGCAATTTTTGCGCCGGTGGCAGATAGCTGGTGGGCAGTACGATTGGGAAAAGGCGTCTTATCGCCAAGGGGGCGAATGGCAGGTGTGTCCTTCAGCTTAGAAGGACCGACCTGCTTACCAGGGGGGTCTTTCAACACACGGTCTGTTTCTGTTGGCGGGGGTCAAGGACGATGCCCAAGGTATAAAAATGCACTTACGCAGGGTCCCCGACCGAAGCGGCGTGTTCTGGACTAGCTTCCTCCCCTTGCCGAGGGTAGTCATGGGGGCATTACGAATTGTATTTTCTTGCAGGACATTCCGCGTTTTGGCGAGTACACGACCTGGTGTTTTGGTCGAGGTGCCTCTGTCGGCGTCGAGAGGCAGACCAACGGGCCGTGTACTGAGCATCTTGCAGTTGCTCGGTGTGAACTTGGATTCGGAATCGGAGGCTCAAACACGAACCAAAACGCGGTCACGTGAAAGTCACAATCAAGATAACACAGCCACACCACAGTTTCGTTTGTCTCCTCCATCGTGATCGAGACAGCTGAGATGAACCTCATGGTGACAGAATTATGTTCATCCCCACCCAACCTCTCCCTTGTTTCAATAGGCTATGCAATCAACCCATTCCTTGCTGGCATTGTTTGACATGGTGGAAGTGAGCTCCAAGTATTTACTTATTGCAGACACTGGGTAATGTAGAGCTCCAGGTAAGATCCCCTTCTGGTGTATCCCATCTCCGACCAGCAGTTGTCAGTATCGCTGGACTGGCCACATTTGCTGCCATGTCAGAAAACACATCCTCCCATACTTTCAAAAGTCTTTATTATGGCTAAACATATACAGGGTACATAGAAAATCCATCAGACAGACGCTCAACTCGGTGGCTCTGGCTCGGGGAGCTGCAAACAGCCCGGCGAGACACAGAACCAGACGTCCTCGAGATCCACAGGGGATCGTGTTCTCTGTCGAACGAGCGAGCGCGGATGTCATCGAACGGATTTGAAGGATGTGGCATGAGTAAACATGCGAGACTCGAGTTAGTTTCTATAAAATAGATCCTAGCTGAGTATGTTCTGAGGATTCATCACGTCGAAACGCAGACTATATAGATTTTAGAGGTGGTCCGTGCGCGAATGCACGTGATCTTTCCGCACTTGTCCGCAACTCCGTCCAGCCTGTGGTCAAGACGCGGTACCTTCATTGAAGTCCACTGGTAACTTTCGGCGCAAGCAGGTGGCAGTAATTCTCGCTGATGGACTTGACATGCAATCTTGATCTACCTACACGCACCCCCTACTAGCATAAGCAGTGGGCTGCACAGGATGAGATACGCTCTCTTAACAGGTCGGCCGCGGAAAGCCTATATTGGTGTCGCATTCTAGAGTATAAGTAAGTAGGTCATCATGGATCTCGACGTCCCGAACACCCACAAATTATGCTTCTCATTACTAATACTATGCCTCAGACTTCCGCTCACCTCCAACTGCGCATGGTAGACTAGCTGCTGGCAGAGGTACAACACATCTTTGTGCAAGTTCGCCTACCCTAATCGTGATTAAAATTGATTATCTCCTGTTAGTGCTACGTCCCCGAATGTCGGATTTTCTAGATGGATCCGACGCGTCGCTCCCTTCTGAATTCGTGCGGATGGCACACGAGCATGTGAGTCTGTCTGCTTGGATCACACCTACTCAACTGATTTATTCGACCACGTCCAGTAATCCGGAGCGATGGGTGTTCATGCCAACGACGCACTTCGCTTGACCGCCGTATGCTGTCTGAGATTCCTCGGTACGATGGTGCAAAGCAATGGTTTCCATTGACATGATCGAGAGTGCACTTCGAAGGCCGGTTTACCTCGCAGGACGTATGCTTCTCGACTATCGATCAGCCAACAAGCCTCTGTATCGTCGATATTGCAAGCCACGTCTTCAAGGTTTGATGATCTGCATTCCCTACATGTGATAGCAAGCGGTCGCTCTTCATCAAGAAAAGCTAACCGCGGCTTGATGTATGCTTGTTGTCAAGGTACACGTTCCGAGCCAATGCCTCACCTCGGAGCTTGTTGTCTCAGCTCAGTATAAGTAGGGTGGGGAGTACTACGAGCAGGAGGCAGCGTACACAATACAGCTTCTCTGAATCTAGGCAACCAGCGGTGTCTATCGTAATTCTTTTCTTGGCAGTGCGGTGTATCCTCCAGCGAGCAGCTTCCCTTGGGTAATAGGCTGAGTTGGGTTCACTTCAAGTTGTGGAACAAACGAGCCCGATGAATCTTGATCGCAGCTGTTTGGTTGGCACATCACAGCAGGGTTCAAGCTCAAGTTCCTACTCGACCTCATTGGTCTTGACTATTGATAGCAAGCTGACCATTTCCGGACAGAATCATAACTTCGGCCTGGCAGAGCTTGTCCATCAGCTCTCTTTGAACACATCAAACGCGCTGCTGCTGCATTTGTACATGCACACGTGCGTTTTTCATCTAAATGCTGAAACGCTCCGTTACCCGTATCGGTGTTGCCGTGGGTTTATATCTCCATACCGAAACTTTCCCTCACTCGTAGTAATAGTGGTGTTGCTGCATGCCACCAGCGGATGAATTCCAACGGGTCTGATCGCCACTCCTCGAATCTGTTCTCCAGGAACATGCACGCGTAAGTTTGTATCTCGATGGTGAAACGTTCCCTTACCAATAGCAATAACGATGTTGCTGCAGTGTCGTCGCAATCGGAGGTTGGGACACCTGATTGAACGCATGAAACCCCTTCCTGATTTTTTTCGTGAAGCACACTCACATGGGAGTCCGTGTCTCAATGCTGAAACGTTCTCTTCTCATGTAACAACGATCTTGTCGCGTTCGGAGGACCCTGATCCTGATGAACCCGAAATCTCGATAGAAGCTAGGTATAAGTAGGCGACCTGGGTGCAGATGTGCACCCTGTACTTGGCTTAGCACTTATAATCGAGCGGTCAGCGATGTCTTTTGCGGTACTTTCCCTAACAGTACTATCTGTCCTCCAACGGGCGACTTCCCTTGCACCGACCACTTCTGTCGCCGCTGGCTACTACACAGGCTGGCATGCCACAAAAGGGTACCCAATCTCAGCGGTCAACTGGGAAAAGTACAACACAATGATCTACTCTTTTGCGTAAATCTGCCTGGCCTTCTTTGAGGAAGCAGCTGAGTATTGTCGGACAGCGCCACGACCCCGAGTGTCAACACCCTTTCGTTGAACGGATCAGACCCACCACTCCTCCCTGAATTTGTCTGTGAAGCACATGAACACGTGAGTTTATACGCTTAGTGCTGAAACAATTATTTATTGGAGCACTCAAGGATGTTGCTGCCCATGTTGCAATCGGAGGTTGGGCTGGCGGCCTCTGGTTCTCATCCAATGTAGCAACTCCGGAAAACCGAACTGCTTTCGCTCAGACGGTTGCAGATTTCGCAGAACAGTATGACCTGGATGGTATCAACTTCGAGTATGTCTTGGTGGTTTCTTTCACTTGACGAGCACTGAGTGCGCTCCTGTTAGTTGGGAATATCCGAACCAACAAGGCATAGGTTGCAACGCGATTAATGCTAATGATACACAGAACTTCCTTTCCTTCCTCCAAGAGCTCCGTGCGAATCCTGTTGGGGCGGAATTGACACTCAGTGCCGCGACTTCCATCGTCCCGTTCCGTAACGCGTTTGGTAACCCTTCCACAGACGTATCCGGCTTCGCTAAGGTTCTCGACTACATCACCATCATGAACTATGACATTTGGGGCTCGTGGTCATCGGCAGTTGGACCTAATGCTCCTTTGAATGACACATGTGCTCCTCCCGCTGACCAGATGGGTTCAGCGGTTTCTGCTGTCAAGGCGTGGACTGCCGCTGGAATGCCAGCCAACCAGATCGTGCTCGGTGTCGCTGCTTATGGTCATTCCTTCAGCGTCTCACCTGACGATGCGTTCTCCGGTAATGAACTTGTTGCATACCCGAAGTTCAATGCTTCGAACCAGCCTCTCGGCGATGCGTGGGATGATACTGGTAGTGTTGATGCCTGTGGAGTTCACCAAGGGCCCGGTGGTACCTTCGATTTCTGGGGTCTCGTTGACGGCGGGTTCCTGACCACGGAGGGGTATCCAGCGTCAGGCATCTACTACCGTTACGACGAATGCAGTCAAACCGTTGAGTGACCTCGATACTTGGATGTTATCGTGCTTTCGATCTGACGATCTTATTTCAGCCCTATGTTTACAACGAAACGTCCAAGGTCATGGTTTCATTCGATAATGCTCAATCGTTTACTGCCAAGGGCGAGTACATCAAGGAGACCGGTCTTAGAGGGTTTGCAATGTGGGAAGCTGGAGGCGACTATCACGACATTCTCCTCGACTCTATTAGGGCTGGGTTTGACACTCCACAGCTCCCCAAAAGGTCCAAAACTAGACACGCTTACAAGAAGCACCGCTGGTAATCTTGTGCTAGTCATTCGTTTTACATTATATACCTAAATGATCGATTCGGACGCTTTCACCCCTCCTTTCCTTACCTGTAGAGTGCTTGTTGAACCTTTCCTTTGGGGCCAACTCAACCTCGCTACTCCTACCTTTTTTTAGATGACTACCTCTATTAACTCGTTGTTTGAAACGAATCCAATCTCTTTAACTGACAGATACGCTGTGAGACATGCTGACTCGCGGCTCTCCCATCAAGTTTCGGAGAGCCGTAGTTTTCCATGCTCGGATGTACATCCGTATGGCTCGGCCAACAAGAAAACTGGTATAGCCAGATAGCAAGACTAGCTCCCCAAGGTTCAACGCCCAAGGTTCAACCTAGACATGGTTTACATTCAATCACAAGATCCACATACAGTAGATATCCTCATAATGCATATCGTCGGGACCACCAAAATCCCGATGTCATTATCAACAAAGTCATATTTTTCCCACCCACGGTGATCTCATACTAGGGTGAAACATTGCCAACTACCACTGAATTACAAGTTGAAGAAACTGTGTAACGAGGTCTGTTTAGCACCGAGAAACTCGTGAGCTTATGTGACAGTGTTGACTGATTGAAAAGGAGGGCCCCTTTCTGAAGGGAGCAGAAGTGTTGGACAATGCTTGCTTGACTGGTGTCAGGATGAGAATCAATATAAGCAGTCAGCGAGGGTGAGATTTTGACATGATGGGTTCTTTGGAGGCTGCACGGATGAGTCTTTGGTGCGTCGGGATTGGCTTTCGGCCGCTTTGCCAGCCGGGCGTCTGTGGCGGGTTTATTGCGGGGTTTGTGCTTCAATTTGAGCAAGGGTGAGCAATATCGACACATATTGCTCAATTTTGAGTTCCCATGGATCCTTTACATAGTTCTCTAGAACAATAGTCAAGTACAATCCTATTGTGTAGCTCCCTCATAATGCATATTCACTGTTGCTGGCCCATGCGTTGTGCAATGTGCATTTTTCACAGGCCCCACAATGGGACTGGCCCAAAATCAATGCTTATGAGGATGTCTACTGTAGCATGTGGCCATTCCATCTCAACCAGCTCGACTGAGATATCAGGTACCCATGACCCATTTTGTAGCTTTGGCCGCCATATGGCTTCCCTCGGCTGTGTGAATACTGAACCTGGTCCCATCGAGAACTGTACTGTATCCGGCAGAACTGGCTCCCGCTGGTACTGCACGGTTCTCGGCAATGATCTTCTTCCAATGGTTTTGTTGGCTAACCGTTTCACAGACGGCAGGCAGAAAACCGCACAATGTTGTCGTTTTACTTGATGGTAAGACACCCTTGAATTTTTTTGTGAAGTGGCCAACCAATCAGAGCTTGGCACATATTGTGCTCAGCTGATCTGAGTAGTCTTCTCAGCTAACCGTTCCACTCCGACCAATTCAACTGAAATATACTGGTGGCACATGTTGTAAGTGGGTCGTTTGCTATATCGCTTCCAGGATGCAAATTAATGACTGCCGAGCCGAAACCAAACCGAAATATCGATGAAAGCTAAGTATAAGTAGGGAGGGTCCGCAGTGCTAGCGGCAGGAGATACCCATTGTCCTCGGCTTAGCTTTGGGAATCCCAGCGACCAGCGATGTCTTTTGCAGTGCTTTCTCTGACAGTGCTATCTGCCCTCCAGCGGGTGTCTTCCCTCGCACTGCCAGTCAATTATGGAAATGAGCCCGTCGCCGCTGCCTGGTACGCAGGCTGGCATGCCACGGACGGATTCCCACTCTCAGCCGTCAGTTGGGACAAGTACAACACATTGATATACTCTTTCGCGTAAGTTTTGCCAATCCTGACTTTGAGGACGCAGCTGATATTCCCCGATAGCATCACGACCCCGAGCGTCAACAGCCTTTCTTTGAATGGATCAGACCCACCACTCCTCCCCGAATTTGTCTGTGAAGCACATGAACACGTGAGTTTATACGCTTAGTGCTGAAACAATTATTTATTGGAGCACTCAAGGGTGTTGCTGCCCATATTGCAATCGGAGGTTGGGCTGGCGGCCTCTGGTTCTCATCCAATGTAGCAACTCCGGAAAACCGAACTGCTTTCGCTCAGACGGTTGCAGATTTCGCAGAACAGTATGACCTGGATGGTATCAACTTCGAGTATGTCTTGGTGGTTTCTTTCACTTGACGAGCACTGAGTGCGCTCCTGTTAGTTGGGAATATCCGAACCAACAAGGCATAGGTTGCAACGCGATTAATGCTAATGATACACAGAACTTCCTTTCCTTCCTCCAAGAGCTCCGTGCGAATCCTGTTGGGGCGGAATTGACACTCAGTGCCGCGACTTCCATCGTCCCGTTCCGTAACGCGTTTGGTAACCCTTCCACAGACGTATCCGGCTTCGCTAAGGTTCTCGACTACATCACCATCATGAACTATGACATTTGGGGCTCGTGGTCATCGGCAGTTGGACCTAATGCTCCTTTGAATGACACATGTGCTCCTCCCGCTGACCAGATGGGTTCAGCGGTTTCTGCTGTCAAGGCGTGGACTGCCGCTGGAATGCCAGCCAACCAGATCGTGCTCGGTGTCGCTGCTTATGGTCATTCCTTCAGCGTCTCACCTGACGATGCGTTCTCCGGTAATGAACTTGTTGCATACCCGAAGTTCAATGCTTCGAACCAGCCTCTCGGCGATGCGTGGGATGATACTGGTAGTGTTGATGCCTGTGGAGTTCACCAAGGGCCCGGTGGTACCTTCGATTTCTGGGGTCTCGTTGACGGCGGGTTCCTGACCACGGAGGGGTATCCAGCGTCAGGCATCTACTACCGTTACGATGAATGCAGTCAAACCGTTGAGTGACCTCGATACTTGGATGTTATCGTGCTTTCGATCTGACGATTTTATTTCAGCCCTATGTTTACAACGAAACTTCCGAGGTCATGGTTTCATTCGATAACGCTCAATCGTTTACTGCCAAGGGCGAGTACATCAAGGAGATAGGTCTTAGAGGGTTTGCAATGTGGGAAGCTGGAGGCGACTATTACGATATTCTCCTCGACTCCATTAGGCCCGCTGTTGGATTTGATGATTAACGCCATTGTCAAAAATGGTAGTTCCGGTTTTGTCACGAGATTGTACTCCTTTGGACTTCCGTTCTACTTGTTGGCTTGAGCACGTCGAATACTCTGTAGTACTCATGGATGAGATTAACGAGATTCACGTCACGCCAACTGTCGATGATGAAACTGCCGAAGCAGGAACAGCGTGGCCACGGCTGCCACGGCTACCACGGTTTCCCCGCTCCGATGATCCCTCTGTTGGAGTCGACCAACGAACCTATGATAATCTTGTTCGGTACACGAAGTATGCATCTGGTGCTTACCAGGTGCTCTGTCCTCGTCCGATGGGGAACACCCTCATATTCCAGGTTAGTACGAACACCGTGACTTGGCGGATTGGATCACTGGCACTACCTAGAGTCGAAGCTCAATGCGAAGGGGGGCAACTGAACTGACACTTCACTTATCAGTTCCAGGATACAGTCACCTCAACGAAAGGATTTATCGCCCGGGACGACGAGCGGGAAGAACTCGTCGTCGCATTCAGGGGGACGACGGATGTCGCCAGCATCCTTCTTGGTACGCACCATCTATCATCCTCGATGTCCTTTTGCATCTCAACAGCCATTCACTCGGGCTTCGGAATGCAGATACCGCCATCATATTCGTATCTTTGCAAGGACCGGGACTCCCCCCGCCAGATCCATCCGCTGTTTCGCGCTCGGCCGAACCCCACGTTCACGTTGGTTTCCTCCTTGCATACAACAGCGTCGCGCAAACGGTTCTAGATGAACTCAAACCCCAATTACAAGCGTTTCCGTCATACAATATCGTCGTGTGTGGTACAGTTCAACTTCCGTTGCTCTCGTCATGATGAGAACACTAATCGACACCAGGTCATTCCCTGGGGGTAAACCGATTTGTAGCTTCTATGAATTCGAAGCAGCACGTTTGAACTTTTAACGTAACAGGGATCTATTGCGAGCATAGCTTCGGTTGCTTTCAGCCGTACGTTTCGTGGGAGGTGTGTCACCTTGTACACCTTTGGTGAGATATCTTCACAGCGTCCTCTCTTGGGTGACAATTCAAACTGCGAGTTGTCAGGTCAACCTCGCACCGGAGATCGTTCCTTTGCAGAGCTGGTCGAAGGTGCGATCGGTACTAGGAACATTTATCGATGTGAGTCCTGCACTCAGATACCGCCTTTCATTATGATGACGAAGATGGATAGGCGTACACTTGGTCGGTGAGATTCATAATTGAGCTAATTCGGAACAGATCCAATCCCTTGATACTGGCGCTTATCAGATGGCGTCCCGACGATGATTCCGACTCAACTTGGTTATCAACATTTGTACGCTATCCTCCCAGCTGCGGATCTAGTCCATATCTGATCTCATAACTTGCTTGTAGCGGAGCAGAATATTGGCAGTTTAATGAACTAGGTGAGAATTTCGCTTTAGCTATTTCCTTCTATTCGTGGAACTTTGACGTCGTAGCGGTTTATATTCTTTGTATTCGCTATCTTCTATCTACAAAGAAACTCAGCCATTGATGTCAGGTCCGCCAAAGAATGTGAAGCGCCTCGAAGGAGGCGAGGACCCGACTGGTAGCTGCAACATTCGTAAGTCCATACAATCGATTCCTCTGGCTTCCTTTGATAAGAAGACTTGGTTTATAGCATCCACCGGCGTGAATCCCGCGCATTGGGTCTACTTTCAGCAAAGTGAGTTTCACTATCACCTCGGATGGCATCCACTGCCGTGTTCAAGTCGTGCTTACGGTGAGCTTGGGTATATAGTCATCGCCTCGGATCCAACCGTGTGTATGTGACAATGTAGCTGGGAGAAGTTTGATCGTAATAAAGAATACTCTTGACTGACGCATGGAGTGTGTCGAACCGTGCATCAAGTGTCTTCCCTGTGTCTGGTTTGGCCAAGGGGCTGGGTTGGATCAGCATCGCCGAGCGAAGATCGCCGGGTCCCTCATGGCTAACATGGGTTGTCGCATATTTAGCAATATCAAGTCCTTCCCAGTGGATTTCTATCATTTGCCTCCTCATGGATCCTTGCCCTAAAAAGATCAACTTTATGTCCTTCTTTCGTTCATACCCGATGGCCGGGCCGCAGCATAATCCGGGTTCCAGTGTTCCGTGAGACAGCAGGAATGCGTTGTGATGCGCCGCACTCATTCGCAGGGTTAACTAGACACATTCATGGCACACGGAATTGATTCGAGGAACCAAAATGCTCCATGAGAGGCAAACGACGTTCTTGTCAGTACTTGAAGACGACTCTGACAGTTTATTGCACAATGATTGAGGGGAGCCACGCAATATCTGGTTCCGTATTTCATCATACCCAAGTCTTGATGATGAATGAATCTGTCGGATCATCGATCATCGACTGCTGGATGGCATAATGCATGGATCCTACTCAGAAGAATGGACGCTATCTTCAACCTCGTGCACGCACAACGTCTATACTTACTATTAGAACAGCAGTACAACATGACCTGAGGATATCGTCCTCGTCAGGTACAGTGCCCACACGTTCCGTCCGATAACCCATCGGACCATCATCGATGAAATTCCAAGTCAGGTCCACGGTGAGATATTTTGGTGATCCTTCAAGTCCTCGGAAAATCGAATGCCCGATAGATATATTTACATATGCTGGGCGCGCGTATCAGAGAGAGATACGGTTTAGACCTAAAAAGCACGTTTGACACCAGCTACTAATCAGTTCTCGGTGTCTTAATTCTGGAACGAGTCTGAGAAGATCGATGGCAAAATATGATCGTGAAACAGACCGAAGAAGCCGAATGAAAATTCGTGACACATATGCCATGATAATGCTCAAAGTTGTGTCGGGAAAACTGGCCTACAATTTATTTTTATTTTTATTTCTATTATCAGGGTGAAGGGCTGTACGAACAGCAGTGCAGCTTGAAACGATGTTGATGACGAGACTGATCATTTCATCCGAGCTGGGTAGTACCACCGTTTTACATTGATCATGGTGATTGGGCGGAAACACAAGGCGAATGCACATGCTGTATGATAGTATCTAGAAAGGTGTCATATACAAGACTATATATCAATGCGTATATGGGATAGATGAAAAAAGCGTTGGTCGTTCAAGACACTACGCCAGCAAATTCTATGTGAATGTAATTAGTACATCTTTAGTTCGTCACTCACCACGGATCCGTTTACCTAAGAATAACGGAATAACATCATCCACTAGGAGCGTCGTGGGACAACAGTCCTCCGAAACGATGAGCTGTAGGATGAGTTTATGAGACGGTATTTCCCGGAGGTGTATATATAAACCTCTGTAAAACGGGGAACGGTCCTGATTCGTGATTCCTAAACGAATGCCAATTTCACGTCATTCTCATAAAAGAAAACCTCACTAGAATGGATACGTTCTAGGAAAAACAAGGGTGTTGATTGAGCCAGTGATGTCAACGTTATCGATCCGAAGAACCGACCCGCCTGCACGGGAACACGCTGGTAAGGTGAGGCACAACTTCTTGGACGGGGCTCGTACAGTACTTGATACGACAGGATCAGATTTCTGTCGGGTGAGAGTGGCGGTAGATCACGACAGCCCCGTGATCAACTTGACCAAAGCATCAGCGCTTCAGCAGGGTAGCTTCCCAAAGCCCTGGAAAGTGTCTGGTAAACGATGAGGGTCGGTTTATTGTGCGTGTGTCGTCAAGCCTGTCACGGTGTAGTCTTTTTGTTCGTTATCTCGATGGGTTGTGGCAAGTGGCTATAGTGCTTTTCGAGGGAGCGAGAGCTGGTTCTGTGTGCCTTGGGTTCCGAATGAAGCTGGTGCACGCGATACAGCCTCTGCTATTCTCCAGAACGTCGATTGGTCATGTTGAGATGAGTCTGGTTGACATTGATTGGCATGGCAACTGCGAATGGGTTGTTTCAAATCACGAATCGTGCTGCGATATTGGACTCAAGAATATCTAGAGAGCTGAGGAGTATCACTGTAGTAGATGAATCTAGCTATGCGTGGTAGTGATGGCAAAGAGTTCAATTCAAGGTTACTCGGAAGAGAGCCTTGCTTGAATTGGACCCTATAAGTTACCGCGACTAGGGTCGTTTCTTGGCGCCGCTCAGGCTGCCACACTCATCCTTGGCCCTTCGCAACTCATACTGCGTTTCTCCTGCTGTAGATTATCCCCATTTTTTTTTACGCTAATCCCGCTCAGACGACTCTAACGGTGTTCAAAATGCCCGAACCAGACTCACAGAAGCTGCACAAGGTCATCAGGTGCTTGGCGGGGTGGGCAGTATGGTCCTTCTTCACGGAGGTGCGCGTCGTAGGAGGAGAGAACGTTCCTAAGGAGGGACCAATCATCGTGTGAGTTTTTCGACTCGAGGAACAGACTCCACCGAGGCCTTATGATGCGCGGCGCTCAACGGACACTTGGTACATTTCCATGAGTTCCTATGAGCGTTGGGTTCCGTACAGCCTGATATTAATGCGTCTCTTTTTTGCAGTACCGCAACCCACCATAACATGATTCTCGACCCTTCCGTGTTGTGTCAGTCCATTTACGTGCCGTTGTTGATCACACGACGAACTGATGAATGCCAATAGCGACTTCATTTCCTCACCGGCGAATCTTGAACTACTGGTCGAAAGGTGCGGAAGTGACCTCCGCTTGTTCGTACGATTCAATAACACCTACCTTCAAATCTGGTAGCATCGTTGTTCAACAACAGGTTTCTCGCTTGGCTTCTCTATTCTTCTGGAAACATCCCTGTGGACCGCAAGTCCAAGGACCGACAGGTGCTGTTCCGCGGAACGTTCGAGGCCCTCGCTCGAGGTGGTGCTGTCGCTCTTTTCCCCGAGGGGACTTCCTACACGGAACCTCGAATTATGCAGGTCAAGGACGGTGCAGCTTGGGCGGCGCTAGAATACACTAAATGGGCCGCAGACCACGGGATCAAGGGGCCCGAAGTTAAGATCGTGCCCACGGCAATTGTGTATACAAACAAGTCCAAGTATCGTAGCGACGTAAGTGTGTCGAGCCCCACGGTCTGGGCCCAGAAGTCGTATGTGCGATTGCTAATAGTCTCCATTATTATAGGTGATCATGGAGTGAGAAGACAAAGTGACCATAAATCACCGCTTCTAACAAAGGTGTTGCAGATTTCTGCCGCCGATCTCTATGGAACAGTACAAAGAACAGTTCGTTTCTGATGTCGAAGGTGCGACTCGCGCCGCCGTCAAGCGCCTCACACGTGCAATCGAACGGCAGCTCATAGAAACAACCATCAATGCCCCAGACTGGTAAGCCGCGCCCTACATTGGGCGTAACCAAGAAGCCGACGGCGTTGTACGTAGGGATACACTTCATGTCGCTCGAATGGCTCGAGATCTACTTTGGGAAGATGAACGCTCAATCGACTTGAAAGAATTTGTGACTGTATCTCAGACGTGAGTTATGCCCCGATCTCCGCCTCTCGATTCATAGAGTCTACTCACGCTCACGCTTAGTCTCGTTGACCTTTTCTCGACCAAAGATGCAACGCCGAACTTCTGTTCCGTACGCCGCCACCTTCTGGAATACTATTCTCTCCTTCAGTCAACGCACCTTACGAACTCTGTCCTGTCCTCTCTTCCTCTCCCAGAAACCTTGTCTCCAACTCACCCAACGCCGCTCCCTTCGCGACTTCTGACGCTCTCCATTCTAGTCCGCGATACCTTGGCAGCCCTCGTTCGCCTCCCCTTTTTTCTTTTGCCGCTCATCCTCCATTTACCCGTGTACGTCATGGGCCGACTAGCAGCAGGCCTTTCTGAGCACGAAGAGGAGTCCCAAGCACAGAACAAGGTTGTCATCGGACTGCTGTTACTAATGTTGATCTATCCCGCAGCATTCTGTGCACTGTGGGCTATACTTAGCTTCACGAGCCACGGTGCGCTAGTGGCGGGATTGACTGTATGGGCATTTGCGTATTATCACACGAGGCTGGTGAATGGTGGGTCGATCACTCGACTCGTCAGCGTGGTATATGACGTTGATTGTGTTTTGATGCGGGCGGTGACAGATAATTATCTCCAGTGGGTTTTTTTCATACATGCACGATGTTCTTGTTCGTCCAGGGTAGCATCAGCCACTGACGCACACTGGACCCTATTATCTAAGTTTCAAACGTGTCATCGCAGCGTGGCGTGTCCTCGTAGGCGTGTGGGCCCCCACACGTTGGGACCTCTCCCTCGCCGCGCTCTCCCAATACACCACGCCCCTCATTCCACCTGAGAGCCCTTGGGTGGAGCGGAGCAAACAATCTTCCACCCCGGACCTCCCTGCGCAGACGACGGAACCACCTGTGGTCCTCAAACGAAAACGCCCCGCATCCCGCCGGATCATGCGCCATGTGTTGCGCGCACGAGGCGAGGCTGTGCGCGCTCTTGCGAGTTTCTTCGCCGCGTTGGAAGGCGCAGGTGGTGAAGACAAGCAAGTTGTGGCGTCTGCCCATCTAGCGAGGCGGTTCGGGTGGGTCGATGGAGTGAAAGTGAGTATGGAAGAGCAAGGTCAGGGTCCTGTGGAAGTGCAGGTGCAGGGTTACAGGCATGCCCGTGAGGTCATTTCGTTCCTAAGAATGAGAGGGGCCAGGATTGCGACGTTGGAGAGGAAGATCGAGGGTGGCTGGGCTGGTACGTTGGTTAGCGAGGAAGATGGGACGCCTGGTGGAAGCGAAGCGGGAGAAAGTGAAGATGATGAAGATGACATCGTTTGGGTTCCAAGCGAGACGGATCCCAAGACGGTGGACTAAGGGTCCGCTGCATGTCACCGCCTTGCCGAATACAGGCGCAGTCGAAGGTTCGGGTTCAGGGGTGGCGTGTCTATGATATATGGCCAACACGAGTATATTGTTTGATTCATTTGGAGGCATATTGCGATTGTAAAGCCGTTTGCATGCGTTTTTGTGTTGCGATTTGCGACCCTGCGACCCCGTTTTTTTTAAAAAAAAAAAACCCTCTTACCGATACGGGGTTGTGCTGGATACCAAAGTGTCGGTAAAGTGTGACCAACATGTCGCGTTGATCTGAGGGGCTCACAGCCAGGCTTACTTTGGATCGAGTATGAACAAGAACGTCGATGACGAGAAGCACTGAGCATGGAGAGAAGGACACGACCCAACCCATCGTCCATGAGGGAGATAATCACCGTCAATCATGCACAAAGTCATACTTAGTTCTCGAGATCGCTGCAATGGAATCCCATGCTTTTTGATCTGGGGGTTCGCGCAGACCAAACAGACCCACGTTTGATGATGATGATGATGGTGATGATGATGGTGGTGGTGATCGATTGATTGGTGGCTATGGAAAAATAAAGATAAAGATAAAGGTATAACGACGATAACAATAACAATAACAATAACAATAACAATAACAAAGTGTTTCTCGACATGTCACGCGATCCGTAACGTGAATAAGCTCGAGGTAGCTCGTGACCCCGCCGTGCGCAGTAGGAAATGGACACGTTTGGTGTGTGGATAGGGGGGGGGAGAGAGAGCGACGTTGACGGAGGGCCCACGGTCATGTATTGGAGATAACTGTACATGTCCTCCATATTGCGCCCAAGCGCTCGAATAATCAAATTCAGGGATTGGAAGCATGCGCCAGGATCTTCAATTTTGGAATGGAGGGTGATGCAACCGTCCCAGTTGAGGTCGGTGGTTGTTGGACGGAAAGAGGTGTGTGTGTGCGTGCCTGTTCCCAGCATGTGCCATCAGGGAGGTTCAATTGGAAAAGAAACATGAGAAATGACAATGTAACGGGGGGAGGGGGGGGGAAATGAGCCTCGTGTCTCCATGCCACTTTAGGGTAGGCTGGGCTGCACTGCGGATTCATCGATGACGCCCATAATACGGAAGAGGGAAACGAGAGGATGCTTGGGATAGGAAAATGGAAAGTGACATGATAGCCATCGCCGATGAGTCGGTGATCATGCACTGGCAGGTGAGAACGATGGAGTGGACACGGGATGAGAGATCAAACAACTGAACATATCGAGGAATAGGCAGGTTCCCATGCGGTGCGTCGTATGTATGGTCAAACCGAACGTCGGGCGATATGAAAACGTTTGTGAGTAAGACACAGATATAGCTTTGCAATCAGATAAGCAACCTGTTTTTATGAAAAGCTACCGATCTTGCTTCAGCCGAATAAAGAACGCATTAGCATTTTGTTGGTTGCCAAGTGGAGGTAGTTCTCCTGAAGTAGTATGGGGTGAGTTGGCTGTGGAGATGATCTCTCATATGATGGAGATGAGGCCAGTTGTCGCGAAATGGAAAAAAAATGACGAATGTAAAACGCACTGTTTGGGTATGGTATCAATTTCCGGTGCATTATTGGGCATGCCAGGACTCGAGCCGGGAGGGTGGTATTATGGAGGGCGCGTACCTGCGCTGTCCAGGACTTGCATATAGCTGGATCCGCTGACATGAAGGGTCGAGTACTGAAACTGACGAGGATGGCTTGAATATCTGGGGCTATGCGGCCAGAAATGGCAATCGTTCCAAACGTGCCTGGTTATGCACTGCGTTGCACTCTCTCTCTGAACCGGTCCATTTTGGTTGGCCAACCCATTCCTACCATGCATAGCATCTACGCTCGTATCAATGGAATATCCAGTCTGTGGTCTACCTGCATGATGGTTTTGCTGGCATCTGTCACGCTTTCGTCGTTCGTTTTCACTGCGAATGCGACAGGAAGGATTGACGTGGCATCTCTCAAAGTGTCAGTACGCCCATTCTTTGACCAGATGCACGGATTGCGGTCTCTCATGGACGTCATTCCGAGTCCTTCTGAGAAGCATCATCTCATCATGGACCCTCGTTACGCAGATACAATGCGAAAGCAAAACGTTATCCCTTCAGACAGGAAGAGATCGGATTTGTCAAGTTCAACATTACTGCTGGTGAGCATGTTGCTTCCATTGCGACCACCAGTTGTCCACGTGTTCACGGTTGCTCTTTCATTTTGACGGGTATTCCGTTGTACTTGATGCGCAAATTACCGCGCTCGATGCTACCTTTGTCGTATCGTGACACACAATCAGACCTGCGACCCCTTTTCAACTGGAACACAAAGCAGTTATTCGTGTACCTTGAGGCCGAGTACACGAACGCGCAAGGAGTGAGTAATCACCGGTTACTGTTGGATACCCATGCCTTCGTTTGTTCCGGCTTAGCCCTTTGGGTTGTCGTGCCTGGGACCCGATACTCATCGTACGTCTTCTTTCTAGGTTAACAATTCGGTGGTCCTGTGGGATCGCATCGTGCGGCGAAAAGAAGACGCGAATATGGAGCAGACCTCCAGGAACAAGTACAAGTTCCGGGAGCTATCTCAGTCGTTCAAGTAAGTTTCCCACCGTGGTGTTCCTTTCTCCGTAGATCCACGACGAAAGGGGGGAGGTTACCGCGTGGTGTTATATGGGACGAGTTACTGACCGATAACTAGGGGCGTGTCGCCTGCTGAGTTCTCACTAAAGTACAACATCATGCCCTATGTTGGGGTGCTGAGCTACGGGGAGGCTGTACGGACGACGGGGTTCGAGATGCCTGAAGCCCTGGATGCGGTCTCATAAGGATCGAGAAGAGGCGAGGGAATGGCGTCAGAGTCGAGGTGGCCCGCGGAGTGTGTAGAAGAGGGTTTTACCTAATGTCTTTTTGGGTGTCTGTGGCGTCTGCAATCAACCCTGCGAGCTCCCACCTGAAACAAAGTTTTTGGTGACTGATGGTGGCAACTCCAAGGAGGGATCGCGTGGATGGACTGTAGCTCAGAGGATGCTCCGCGTTCTGTTTGGACGAGGTAGACCCTTTGGACGGAGAGGTGTCGGCGTCTTGGATTGGCGGGTCGTCCGACTGTTCAGAGTGGGATCGTTATCTCGCGATCCGAGCCTATTTCGTGGACCGCCCAGGTCAAAGTTTAGCGAATTCACGTCACTCTGCGGTCTGGACGAAGCAAGAAAAAGGCAATTTGGGGCGCCAGGACAGATTGGGTTCGCTGTTCCCAGGTAGCTGATTTCATACACTCTTGTCCGGTGGGTCCTCTTACGGCAGCGAGTGACGGGAAGCTGACGAATCGAGTGCGCATCATCTGCTCAGGTCTGTCCTCGAGCCTGCCAAACCCGTGGGTGTTATAAACTCTCTCTCCTCCCTCCAAACGGTTATCTCCCCCTCCCTCAATGTCTCCCTCCCTCCCCCGTTCAGTCCCAAAGTTCGACGTGCAGGTCTGTCCCCTCGTCCCCCCTTTATCTTTCCCATCCAACACCCCTCAGGTCCGGGTCCAGCGCTCCTTCTCATTCGAAGAGCTCCAGTCTGGCGCCTACTTTGCATCCCTGGACGAGTCCGATCTCCAATTCTACCGCGTATACGGTCAGCCCGTCCTCATTCCACCCCAGGACGACCTCGATGGCAACTTCATCGTCCACGCCACCTACCCATCTCCCGACGTCCCCTGTCAGCACAATGCCCTTCACTCCGACCCCCCCGTCCTCACCTCCAAGTCCTACACCCTCCAGAACCCCCTCGGCGAGGGCACCGCCAGTACTTACCCCGAGCCCACCCTCGCCCACGATTGGAAACTCATCAAACAGGAACCTAGTGAGGTGCGCCACATGCAACTCACCCTCCGCACTTTCTCACGTCATCCAGGGTATGGCCACTTACTACAATCCAGCACAACCAGCCATCCCCTGTCAACTGTATACTCTACCGGAACACGACGACACTGGCTTGACAAGCGTCACATCGCCATCGGAGACGTATCCGCTCGACCAAAAACCCATGTACGATGATCCCCCAATGGACTCTCTGCCTTATCCCCCTCCCGTCAACGCCGCGTCCCCGCCATATTTCCACGTCCCCTCGCCGTCACAAGCAACCCAGGATAATATGGTACTAGGATCCCCACCGTTCATTCACGACACCTCGTTCAAGATGAGCACCGGTCGCGATCATTGGGACGACGCTCCGGCGCATGCCCCTCGTCTCACCGTCCCCAGCCAATCATACATGCTCGGCGAACTTTCGTCGCCATCGTCGACACCCTTTTCCCAACAGTATCCCCCCTCGTCCGTCACTCGTTCACATCGTCGCCATTCACGCTCTCCGTCCCCACGCTCCCCCCTCCGCATGTCCCCAGTACCCCATACAAAACGGACACTGGACAAGAAGCCTGCCCTTGCCTGCTTGTTCTGTCGAGGCCGGAAGATCGCCTGCGGTCCCCCCCAACCAGGCAGCAAGGACAAGACCTGCAAGTGAGTATATTTCCCATTCGAATCGTATATCCGGTACTTGACCGGATGTGGCCAAACTTGTCCACCGGTTTCAAATGTATACCGGATTCGATAAATTGCTTTATTTTCTCGTTTACCCACCTATCGCCCCTCAATCACCCCATCTTCTCGCCGATCTCCGTAACATCATTTCTTGTACCGAATAGTCTGCTTACATCTCTCCTTTTTTTCCCAGTCAATGCGCCCGACGTCATCTCAAGTGTGAATACCCCCTCGAGTCTCGGCGGGGAATGCGGAAGCGCAGGTCGCTGATTCCCCGTACCTCTTCTACAACTCCTGAAATCAGTCCAGACGGGCCTAGAGTCAATATCGTCAAGACCAATCGGAAACGCTCCATCGACAAAAGTTCCTAGATCCCCCATCCCATTACGTGTCATGCGTGCGATTCTCGGCCAGCCTGGTCTGCATTCCACGGTCACCCAGGTCCATCCCATATTTGTTCTATGCTCCTTTATGCTTTCTGTTCGCTTTCCCTTTTTTTCCCTTTCCTTTGTCTTCTCGCATTTCACATCTTATCCATCATCTATTCGGTTTCCCACTCGGTTCTCGTGGCATACCGTGACGCACATAGACATTACTCGCTTCTTCCTTTCAACATAGCAAAGTCATTATCAAGGGGTTTATCATGTATCTTGGTTGTTTCCCATGGTCGTTCGTTATCACACAACTGCTATCAAGTCACTTTTACGCACTGCTCATGGTTGTCATGCATGTCAAGTATGGTAGTTGACTGCCGGATGGGCAAAAAAAGTTGACATGTCCAAAGTGCTCTCAACGTATACTTTGTCTTTGATCGAACAAACCCACGTGTGTGAGCTCGCCAAGGCCTGTAGGCCGAGGCAACTCTTTGACGACGCGCGTCCAACACGCTGGCCTCTCAGGCTGCGTGGCCCGGGATCTGCTTATCGGCACTAGTACTTCAGCCTCGCGCTAGGGAGACTTTTGTAGCCAAGGCCAAGTTTCCGAGTTCCGGGTTCACCTTGGGCTTTTCCCTCGGGGTCAGTCTCGACATGTTGTTCGCGGCATCGAGTGTTCTCCCCTCCCGGCCTGCGATTGCGAACACGATTGTGTTGTGCCCACACGGAGATGGTGGGAACATGGAGTCGACCTACCATTTCGCGCGCGGGAGACTATCGATGGATGCGAGGCTGTGGTGAGCGTGCTCCGACCGTATCTTGATGGTGGAGTATTCTGATAAGCCCCTGGCTATGCCCCACCACGCTTCCTTACATGACGAGCAATCGAGTGATGGCGAGAGGAAATGGGAAAAAAAAAGGGGGGGAGGCGTTCCCCACTCACAGCGTTCCTTGCGACCAACCAACTGGCCCACACACACTAGTCCTGGCGACGTTTTGAAACGACGTGAGACTAACACTGTCAGAAATCAGAATCGATGTGTTTCTAGGCCACAGAGCGAGGGATCGGTGCGTTCCACGTAGGCAGCCCCGGTGAGTTCGTTGATAGCCCGCGGATGACACGTTTCAACTGCTCCCTGCCTAGCTAGGTCATAACTTATCATCTAGATGTCCCTTGTTTCTGATGCTGATGGTAGAGGAAAAATAGAAAGGGCGCTGAGTCGTTGGGATTGGACCGGCCTGTGAGAGGTTCCGGCGCCACGGTTGTCAGTGTCACCAAGTAGCCGGGTGTAACCGGAACCCAAAATCGCTTCAATAACGCACCCCCCACACCCACACGGTTCACAACCAAACATGTCGGTTTCATTCGTGATAACCGAGTCCTAGGAACCGACCGGTCCAATCGCATCGCCATACGACAACCACTTCAGATCAACAAGTACCGTCCGCGGAGAGAGAGGAAGGGGGGAGAGGGACTCGTCGTATTGGTAAAGTACCCTCGTCGATCTTCGTTCTCTCCCAGCCAGAACACGCTAGTTGCTCGCGTCCTCGGAGGGGACACATCCCCATTCGGAAGCACCCTTGCGTCTAACCGTTCAACGTTAGCAGGCTACGGTACGTCTCCCTTATCTCTTTTTTGCAGGGTCAAAACTCAAAACGTGCGATTTGGGCATTCTGTCTACATCCACCGATCAATACGTGTCCCGCGGGCAGTGTATTCTTGCCATGGAATCACATGCTTTGCTCGGGTGGTTTTATATGGCTCCGCTTGCTGTACATCCATGACATGCAGATCCTGAGTGAGACCCTTGTGTAATGGATCCGAATTGAATTATTTGACAGTACTTGCAGCGAATCTATAGATGTGACGGCACCGGTCTGTAGGCAGTTGCTGCGTTCCGAGATCGTTTGGCGTGACGAAATGATGAAGGGCCCATTGGCATTCTGTCATGGATGATGTGGTTGGGGTGTTTGGCGACAGGTTCGAATCGAAGCCCTTGGCATGCTGGGACGTCCCCAACCGAGACAATGTCCTACGTACCCAACGGATAACGGCTTCTTTTGTTCGAGTTTTTTCCGGGAGGGGCGTGTTCAAGAGGATGTCTCAGTCTCGTCCAGGTTGCAAGCCATTCAAAACGCTTACCCTCTGTGGATGTCATTCGCTGGCCTCCGAACCTACTTGGACGTTACGAACGCGCTCGCGTCATGATCGCATATTCCTATTCCTCGACGGGAAAAAAGGCCAGCAGTAACTTCCCTGTATAGACCTGGCGTTCCATCGACGTGGGTGTGTGTGGGTGGCCAAGGTGTGTCGATTTCGATCGTCGTCTTTGTACGTCCACCAACGTCGTGCCACGTATATGGTGTATGTTCCTTGGCTATCCTACCTGCGCATCGATTTCTCTCTCTTTTTTTTTTTTTTTTGATAAGGATAGCGACTCGCTCACGACACGACACGACGCGAACAAGGGACGATCGATCGATCGACGAGGGATTGAATATTGAATATTGAATATCGAGGCCTGGGTTCAAATACATTGGACGAGTGACCGCCAATCCTGGGTCTGATCATGTCGTTGATGATGATGATGCCACTCGTGCACGATCGAAGTCGGCCATGAACGGCTATGGCTATGGCTACGGATACGGATAAAGGATGATGGATGATGGATAATGGATAATGGATGATGGATGTGGATGATGGATGTGGATGATGGATGATGGATGTGGATGTAGGGACTCACCTGGACGTTCGGCGGGGCTTGCTTATCTGGACTGTTTGAACGATCAGGACGATCGGACTGCGTCGTCGAACGATCTCGGCGCCTCCGAGTCGCTCAACCCGATGGTCGTTTGGATTCAATTCTCGATTCTCAATCCATCCCCATCCCATGCTTGCACTAGCATGATCCCAGCCCACCACCGATGACTGCCAGGAGTGGGACGAACGTCGCACACGAAGGCTTAGGGTTTCACTAATTCGCACCTCATCGAAAACAGTTAGTTAGCCTTGTAAGTTATCCCCGGAACGTTCTGGTCCCCGGCGCATCTTCGGTGATACTCAAAGGCGGAAAGAACGAGCGCCCATAGGGCCCACGATACGATTCAATGGGCAGGGCTCGCAGACCATATTTGAATCTGTTCCGGAATAGGTTTCGACGACTCGAGAGCCGAGTTGGATGTCAAAGATCGTGTAGGACAGTACCTTGCGTACTGTAACCCAGTCCCCCCCCCCCCCCCCGCGCGCGCAAGGCAGCAAACGTATATGGTGAGCATTCTTATATCCAACAAATACATGTATGGTAAAAACGAGGGTAGTCACGACATGCATAATCTAAGGAACGTGAGCGGAAAGGCTGGATCAGCATATGTGAACGATACAAACAAGACCATGTGGAAAGCAAGAAAATCGGATCAGGGTGACTAGATACTGTACGCAGGGAAAAAAATGGAATCGTTTAGGATAGGGAAAACGGGTCGTGGAAGCAGCATCGCAGTGCAGACTCTTTGCTTTCTTGGTTATTGGCATGTGGTTTTTTTTTGATCTGTCAAGCCCTTCGACCCTTGTTAGGTGATGGACGGGAAGATCGTCGAGGCCTGGGAGGTTCAGTTTCATCGTCCATATGGTCTTCCTCTACGACCATCCCAACAACCGCTTCTTGCAATCGGGCCTTGACTTGTGCACCACCGCGTCCGCGTCCCCGCCCCCGCCCTCTCCCAGCACCGCCACCCCGCTTGGGTGGTGCAGGTGCAGGCGCAGGCGCATCACCACTCGTAGCCGAATCTTCCGCGTCGCTCGACGGTGTCTGTTTCCCCTTCTTCCGTGCGCTGCCATTGTGCGGCGTGACGTTCTCCCCGTCCTCCATTGCGACACTGAGGGCCTGCAGATCGTGCTCGTTTAGCTTACGCTTACCGGCACGCGCGGGGCCCGCACCTGCCGCGTCAAGCATTTGCCAAGATGGTTCAGGGAGATCGACATCGTTCTCGGCAGCATTGGCGAGCACCTGGCTGCGTCGTTGAAGGGGTACGCGTCCGCCGTTTCGCGGTGGAGACTGGTTTCGGGGTTCAAGCTGAAGCTGTTCGAAACCGGTGCTCATGGAAGGTTCCCTCATGGAGGTATCGGCCATGGCTTTATCATCATCGTCCGGAAGGGAAGTCAAGGAGGAGTCAGGAAAGGATGCAAGGGAGGAAAACGTCTCGTGGTTGTTAGCTCCAGCGGCAGCAGGGTTGGGTTGGTTGAGCCAGGGGTGTTGACGAGCTGCAGTGAGAGATAGACGACCACGAGGGTCGAATTCGAGAAGACGCCGAATGAAATCGTTTGCTACGTCGACAAAGGTAGTCAGAACTGATGGGCAACGAACAGGTGCTTCCACTCACCAAGCTCACTAACTCCAAGGTTGTCAAGAGAACTCCAGTCGATGGTGCGTTTTGCAATCCGAACCTTCATGTCACGTTGGGTCTCGTCCTCGATGAATGGGCTCGCACTCGTCAACCTATTGGACCAAGACTTCAATGACGTTCAATGCAGCGAAGAAAGGCCGTCGCTTACATGGAGAACACGATAACACCGACGCTCCAGCTGTCCACCAAGTGGCTATAACCTGGCTGCTGATCCGATTGCATTACAACTTCGGGGGCGAGATAGCTAGGGGTACCACACATAGTCTATTGGACTGAGCTCGAGTTGATCCAAGACAAAGCGAACGATGCAACGAACCTTCAGGAAAGTATAGCTGTCGACAACTTTGGCGAGACCAAAGTCCGCAACCTTCACGATGGGTGGGTGGTCAGAGGTCAGGAGCACGTTCTACGTAAACAGGATACATCAGCGAAGAGCCAAGGCTAGTTGTGATGTTGACCAGACCTCTGGTTTCAAGTCTCGGTGGGCGATGCCTTTGCCATGAATATACTGCGCGCAAGGAAATCAGACATGACAGCCAAGGTGACCAGCAGAAACGTACAGCAAGGGCGTCGCAAAGCTGTCTCGTGATGTGAATGGTCATTTCCTCATCTACGCGCCATGGCTCAACCATCATGTAAATCTAGGAAAGCAAAACGGAACCCACCAATACCATTCGTCTTCAAGATGTAATCCAAAAGGTCACCCCCGTCGACAAACTCGAGGACGAGATCTGACAGAGCACCTTTGAGATAATTTCCCGACAACAGGCAGAAAAAGAGCTTACCGATGTTACCATGATCTCTAAACACTTCCTTTAGTTTGCAGATATTCGGGTGATCCAGATCCTCGAGAATCGCGATCTCGCGCATGAACGCGCTCTCGGCCTTGTCGCCGTCCGACTTGTTCTCGTTTGCAGTTACGCGTCGGACCTTGCTCTCCTGGATCATCTTGATGGCGAACCATTGGCCGGTGGCACGCGAGATAGCCTTCATAACGGTGGCAAACGAGCCCTTGCCGAGTTCATGGCTAATATCATAGTACGCGTGCACGCCTCCATGGGCTGGTCCAGCAGCGGTGTGCCTATAAATGAAGCCTAGGCCACCGGTCAATCAATCACACATGACAGTGGTGTAAACAGCAACACACGGTAATCCTCGACACTTCCGGGCTGGGCTGTGGCGGTCCCAAAGGCGATTTCATTGCCCTCTTTGAGGATCGCAGTCTTGTCCCTGCCGATCCTGATGCCGTTGATCTATGAACCAAGTGACTCGTGAGTGGGACGCGTCTTCGAGAAAGGAACGCGTCAAAGCCTACAAAGGTGCCGTTGGAAGAGTAGTCTGCCACAATCACAGCAGACTTTTCATCTTCCTTGCCGTCCCACACGATACGACAGTGGCGATTGCCTACAAGAAACGCGTGAATTCTGCGCAGAACAACGCGTAGCGAGTCGACGAAGGGAAATATACGCACTTACTCTCCCTCCAGGAAGTATAATCTCGTTCTGGTCGGGGTTTCGGCCAATGCTGACAGTGGGTTGGACTTTGAAGAAATCGATGCGTTTCAGCAGGGTGCTACACGGTTGGAGAAACCCCCAGAGGTGGGAATTGGCGTCCCCGGTTGCTTGAGAGCCCGAGTGCTGGGTGGACTGAGTCGCCTGTTGGGTCTGCTCTTCCGCAGTTTCGTCGGTGTTCATCGAGTCTTGGGCGTGCATAGGGAACTGCGCGGCACGAATACAAAAGAAATTTTGGTGGCTACGAGGGGACGATGCTGTAGTTGCTGTGAATGGGGAATAGATGGTGGTTGGTATGTGCTAGTGGCAATTTTATAGGAAGAGCGTTCCTGCCCACAAGAACAAAGCGACGAGACGGAGACCGACAAACTCCTGTGAAAGGCACTTGCTTTCGTGATCCAAAACACACGTAACCGTCGTCGAGAACAAAGCGGCGACATCAAAGTTGCCTCGATACACTACACTCTGCTACTATAACGCATCTTCCGGGTCCCATTTGGATATCTTATCCAGCGGCCGGTAATAATATTGCTTATACTTCTTCGTCTCGTTTCTCTTTTGCCGCGGCATAATAGCTCTTATCAACGACGCCCGCTCTCGATCTTCGTCTCGTTCTGGAACGTAAAACCACCGACTTTCGAGCACCTTGTGTCGAGACCTTTCGCCACTGCTATCCACCTTCTCGAACATACCACATCGAGCCCGTCCAGCTTCCAGCACGGCAGCAATGTCTACCAAAAGCTCCTCCCTTGATCGCTCAGTCGCGAGGTAAGGATGTACTTGTGTGAGTACGAGATACAGTGCTGCCGAATCCATGGACGTTGCTCGTGAGGTGGCAAATGCTTCAATTAGCATGCCTGTCAACGACACATGGAACTCCACGTCGACTGCATCCATGGGATTCAGTGCCGCGGGAGAGCCTGGTATTGGTTGCTGCAGCTGGGCATGACCCGTAGGTTTGGGTATCTTCTTATCGCGTGGGCGTGCAGATTCCAAGTCATTGTCCTCGGCGGCGGGGCGCGAGGGCGATCGCGAAGGTCGCTTGACTTTGGCGATTCCACCGCGCCTCGGAAGAGATTTCGTTCCGCGACCCTCAGAACCATTACTGCAATGCGACGTCTTGAATTTTTTGCTTGGAGGCTCCGAACGATTGGACGTGTCTTCTGCCCCTATCCTTTCTTTCGTGTCAGAGGGTGGGCTCCCGGACCAGATGACAGCACGTTTCTTCATGCGCTTTACTCCTGGGTTGCCAGTGGCGAATTCCCTCCCTTTCTTCGTTCTCGTATCGGAGTTTGACCCACCGACAATGTCCAGCGAGACATCGAGAGGCTCATGGTTCCAGTTCATCGACAGAGATTGAATGCCCGAAGATCCATCTCGACGGAGGGTGGTGTCTACAGTCACGCCTGGACTAGTTGTATGCTGCCCCGGGTAAGGCCTATTCACCGTGTCTGATAGGGGCAGTTTCGAAAGTTCTGCTTCCAGGGGGTCCAACTCAAACTGAGACAGAGGCGAGAGAATATCGTCGAGCTCGAAACTGATGGCGCCAGGTACACGTACGTGGATGTCAATACGCTTAGGCGAACGACCAGGGCAGGGACTCGTTTGACGAGAAACGACAGAACCAAGTGAATGTAAATCTGTGGGATGGGGTGCCGGGACAGTGGCAGGCGCTTCATGTGAAGTTGACGTGCGCGTGGGTTCGATAGGTGATGTGCAAGTGGTCGAGGAAATGCTCAACTCTGGAGTCCCGGTGAAGGAATGGCAATCATCTGACTATACGCGGAGAGTCAAGTTAAACGCGAAGGTAAGGGATTGAAGGTGAAGAAAATCGCACATTTGAGCGAGGATCGCCAACGGAATCATCCTCACAGTCGTCACCTAGAAAGGAAAGATTGGACATCGGCGATGTTAAGGGAGAGGAAGGCGGAAGTGAGGATGAATTGCACATGTCCTCATCGCGATCTTCTGACGACGAGGTCAAAGTCTGTTTATCAAGAGAACTATTTCTTTTATGGCTGCGTAAACGCTCCTTCACAGGGGACGCGTCTTCTAGTATCTTGATGGACGATGAGTGTCCGCGCATGGATGGGATCGCCTGGGATCGCACACGCGACGCGATGGGGCTATTTAACCATCGTCCACGTTCGGCGGAAGTCGCAAAGTACGTTTCGCGTATGTGGATATCCATGCTTTCGAGGTCGTATTCCTCATAGTCATCTGTAATTGCACTGTCCTCTTGCGGACAAAAGTACGTTGTTTGGGGGGCCGAAGAGAAACGTGATAGGCAATGTGATCGCTGGGCATCGCTTTGGAGCGTGTGTGCTGCAAATTTCGTCATCAAGGAAGGGAGGGGCCGATGTATACAGGGAAGTGGATGCTCTGGCCGCGTATGACGCGACCAAGGATAAGTAACACCGAGTGCGTCTTGTGGATCGTATATGATCTCATTCAGATCGTCCAAGTAATCACCCGTTTGCCATTCCGTGCGTTCATACCGCCGCGCGAGGGGCAAAGGGGTCAGCAAGGGCGAGGATGATAGTAGGGGAGAAGAGGATGGAGCAGCGTCACCAAGAACATGAATATGGCTGTCCATAGAGACGTTCATGGACGTCGATGAGCTCTTTCGCCTGAATTTTTTGAACGGAATGGTGAGCGGCGAGAACGGTGTCGAGAGTATATGCGGTCACGTGTGAGTCGAGCGCACGAGTAAACGCGTTTTGGTGCGGAGATTAAATTCGTGATTCGCGTTATGCCGTAACACGTCGCGACGATGGTAGCGTGACTTGAGTGACACTTCGGTTCGAGGCCTGATTTACGATCCGTGATTGACATCTGACAGAAGGAATCATTTAATTAAGCCTAGAGAACTGTTTCTACTTACGAATCAGACACAAAAATAAATAATACTTTACTTCTTATATTAAAGATGCTATCTAATTACGACATCCCAGACTCGCTAATCTAATCAGTGGAGCTGATTAAAAACGGAGAGAGCTCCCACATGTTGTATTCCCAACAGAGAGCATTTCTGTGCGGGTCTTCAAATATTTTCGGAATATTTTACTTGTGGTGCACCCCATATTCGCGGCAAGATAACCCAAAAAACCATGCTGTGCTGTGACTCTTGCCATTCTTGGCAGGGACAGTCCCGCGCGCCGGCAGACACGCTATGCAAAGGAATTTAAACACCAACTTTGTTCTCTCAAAACCACCTGCAAACCACTCTCACGGCTCCTCCACGTTCATCTTTCATTCCCTTCAACATGGCTCTTTACAACCGCCATCCGAGGTTCACCATCGCCCTCCTGGTCCTAATATTCATCTCGGTTCTCCTTTTGGCAAACTCGGAACCGGACGAGTCGCTGTTCAACTCAGTGGGCTTCAACCTACTCGGGGGTGGCTATCTCGCCGAGTCACTGAGGGTTGAAGAGGAGCAGTACCAGAAAATGCTTGTCCAGCGGCAGGACCTCGTCAAGAAATGGGGCCCTACGGCTGACAGAATTGACCCGTAAGTTGGTAGCCATTCTCCGTCATCCGCCAACCAACCCTTTGTCAGCTTTCCCTCTCATGGCGAATTCTACACACTCTGTAAGTGTTTGTGCATTATTGATGTAGTAGACTAACATTGGTTCACAAGGGGATTTCTTCCTACCAACATTCAAGTGCCCCCATCGCGTTGAGCGCGTCGGAGTCATGGGAGATGGTGGTAAATGGGTATGTGGCTTGGAACGTATCGTTCCCAAAAATAAATGTGTCATGTACTCCTTCGGTGCGAGCTTCGTTCCTTGGGTATGGACAGAAACAGTGAATTATGCTGTCAGGTATAAATGGCGAGTCCTCATTCGAAGCTGATATAATGAAAGCATCGCCGGGCTGCGAGGTATATGGCTATGATTTCAGTGTCAACTCCGTACGTGTGCAGATTGAATCTATCGACTCATAGTTCACACTTGTCAGTTTGGGCCGGAGATTGAGCTCGATTCGGATTTGAAGCACCGTTCCCACTTCTTCCCCTATGCTCTTGGTCCTAAAGATGGCTTTAGCCCGATTGACGATCCTAAGATGTACACCTTGCGTACCTTGATGGAGCGGAATGGCCACAACTTTATCGATGTGCTCAAGGTCGACATCGAGGGTAACGAATACGACTCGCTTGAGGTCTTCATCGACAGTTTCCACGGCGAGCCATTGCCCTTTGGCCAGCTTCAGCTCGAAGTGCACGTTTACGGTGGCAGCGAATGGCAAGATTTCCCAAAATTCCTTAAATGGTGGGAGAAGCTCGAAGAAGCGGGTCTAAGGCCGTTCTTCTCTGAACCAAACCTCGTCTATGTAAACCTCGTGAGGGGTGTGCAGCCCGGCTTAATTGAGGTATTATACTTTGCCATAATGCTTGATGGCGACGGGATAACTGAAATTTTGAAAACAGTATTCCTTCATCAACATACGCGGAAGCCACGAATTGGTTTCCAACCGTCCTTTACCACCCCGTCGTATCTCACAGTAACAACTCTCAACTGTACCTAGGCACACTTTAATACTCGTAATGGACCTTGATAGCACGCTGGTTTCGTAATGTACTTTGCCTGGTGATGTCCGCCTACATATATCTTTTGCGCGGACCTTGCGCTCAGCAGAGGAGTCCATCAGAGGGTGTCGAAGTTGAGGGATCAAACGTTCCAACGTTCAAAGGTCACAGACGTCGAGTTGGCAACGGAGGTGCAGAGAGGTGCGAGGAGTGGCAGTGGGAGCGGTAGGAAGTGTTATAGCATTTTGGCCGGCAGCGATCGGAGATACATCGATGGGAGGGTGGTGGAAGGACCATGGAGGAGAGTATATATAGGGAGATAAACTTGGAGTCATTTCGGCCGTACATCCATATTGGGGTTATCAGTGCATACCACAGTACAGTCAATCCGTGTCATCAACGGTAAGGTCAATCCTTGTTATTTTGCCAACGACGGTCCCCCTTGCACTGAGCAGAGGAGTCCATTATGGCTGGGAGCGTTTTTGAGAAAATTATAGTGAACAATTCCCAGGCTGAAGGTCATCGGCGTCCCGGCGGACCACAAATAATTATACTCATCATCTATTGTTAGAGTGGCCCCTCTCAAGTGCACAAGTACCCCGTTCTCCTCACAATGCTCCAATTTCCACACCGCAACATCAACCAACATGCCGCGTACAGCTCAGACCGCTAGCTTCAAGGTGAGTTTACAGGTCGCACCGATCGGAGCAAGGTTACAGCGGTATTGGGGTTCTGTAGTTCAACCACACCATGCTTCGTATCAAGGACCCGAAAGTGTCTTTGCCGTTTTATCTAGATGTGAGTACCTTCCTTGAAGGTCGAGTTTCGCGATTCTTTCTAAACGCGACATCATCTAGACTCTTGGCATGGACCTCCTTGCCGGTAAGTTGATGTGCCCCGCACGATCGATCAGTGATAAACTCTATTTCATCTCACAGAGCAGAACATGGGGGACTTTACCCTGTACTTCCTTGGATATGATCATGATGGCATTAGCAAGCTCTCTGCCGAGGAGAAAAACAAGGCTAGATTCAACCGTGAAGGTACTGTATGCCCTCTTCATGATGTTACCGTGTTGCGTATACGCACATGTGTCGTCGAACGAACGCTCATGCATCGCGATCAGGTGTTCTGGAGCTTACGCACAATCACGGCACTGAGTCCGATCCCAACTTCCAGGGGTATGCGAGCGGCAATACGGACCCTGGCAGGGGCTTTGGACATATCGCCATCACGGTGGATAACATCGAGGTGGCGTGTGCACGGTTTGAGCAGTTCGGCGTACCTTTCAAAAAGCGCCTCACTGATGGTAAGATGAAACACATTGCGTTCATCTTGGATCCCGATGGGTAAGCATCGACATCATGGGTTGATTTGGATACTGATCTGATTCCACCGTGCCATGCGCAGGTACTGGGTCGAGGTCGTTCCGAGCACACTCAAGCTTTAGGAGGTTGCGAGCGTGGCAGAATGAAATCCATAATCGTTATGCTTGTTGACATGTCCAACCAAAGTTGTTGAACGTTGGTCGCTCTCGAGTGTCGTATGTTGTGACCTTATTGCAATTTTCACGGTATCCTGCCCTTCCTTTACTTTCACCAAGCAGAGCCACAACTCTGAGACAATACTTGACCAATGACAGGTATGTACATGCCCCTGAATTGCAAGGGCTGCGATAGTAGCAACGCCATAATGTTGATCAACGACTTTCGACACCAACGTGAACGAACGCCCTGTCATCGAGGCAGCAGCGGCCCTTGTCGTTCTCAGTGGCGCTCAAGTAGCTTCCCGGGAGTGCGGCGTTTGACCTTCACACGAGTGCTACCGATGCTAAGTACTTACTTCCATGAATCGTCAACGCGGTGTCGGTGGCTGGTGCTACGAGAAGAATCCCGAATTCCAGATCTTAAATTGTGGGTCTCAAGGTTTCATGGAATAGGTGAGTGCCTCGCGGGTTCCTCCGCCTCTCATGTTTTTCGACTACGGCGGGAAGTTGTTTTGGGACTTTGCCGGTGAATGTCCGTGTGTTTGTGAACAGCAAGACGCCCCAGAAACGAAAGGGCGCGGCCGTTGTCGATTCAACCCACCCCATGGACATTGTGCAAAGCGTTCATGTTTCCATCAGAATGGCAGTCGACCGAGTAATCGCCGCCCAGTGTCCGAATAGCGATTGTCAGTTCTGTCATGTAGGAGCGTTCAAGGGGTGTCGAGGCAAGTGCCATATCCTGTTCCCTCCGTCAGCAAGACTTCAACTCGCTCTTCCATCTCGCGATCTCACAAACTCGTACGATGTCCATAAATTCTAACACTCTTCTCGTCTTGAGAGATTGTTCCCCATCTCATTAGATCACACCCTTGTGCTAAATTTCGTTCTAGGTCCCGACGACGATGCCTCGAACAATCCGAAGAGGTACTCCAAAACGCAGCCCTTCGTACGTCATGTTTGTTTCCAACTAGGATGCGCGTCAAACCTGATGTATTTACATGGTCCCTCGACATCATACTGTTCTACGGCGCGAAAGCTGATCAAAGCACGCTCGTTCATTTCGCGTCCTGGTGCGGTTTCGCGGGTAGCCTATTGTCAGCGGCGAGACAGCGTTTACATTCGGGGCTATGGCTACGGCGGGCCCCACCTCGCTACCTGCCAAACGGGCTGGTCCTATGGCTGCCAGTGTGGGAAGCCTGTCTCATCTGGCCCAGTAGTGATCCCGGCGGAGAGACCATGGGTCCAAGTAGGTATCTTTGACTCTTTCGTTTGGAGTACCATCGATCTGGATCATAGGTGCCTCCAATTGTCCTCTTCAGTTCTGTCCACCTCACACCACGGGAAATACATACCCCTTGGTCGCCAACGTCCTGGCGATGAGAGCAAGAATACGAGCCGATTCCGTCATTCGACCCCCAGAACTTTGATGTGGACGAATTCCTCACCTCCCTGCCTGAGGACAAAAACGGCACTTTCTACATGTAGCATTTCGCATTTTCATTTCTGAAAGGAGCGTGATCTAACTGGTTGTCGCAGACCCTACTTTAAACCCCGATTTAACCACTTCGCACGTCTGATAGTTGGCGCGTGCCAGTCAGCTTCCGTCTCGGTGTAAGCATGATTGTTCTCTTTTATGGACGCACGATTACCATGACTCGCTTGAATTTGCGTTGTGGCACAATGGCACACCAGTCCCCCATAGGTTAGAGGTATCACGACCCAGGAAGATAACTGTGCCGCGCATCAAGTTGTCGTCCTTGGAGGAACACAAGGTCGAGCTCGACCTGCCTTACAACGGCGTGTCGAAGTCATACTCTGGTCTCTCTCAAGAACACTAACCGAGGTTGGATTCGGATTCGGAACGGCATCTCCACGATTCTTAGGAGTCGACGTTCAACGGGTGTGGTAACCGAGGAGATATTTTCGGTTACCAGGTCCATTGAACGTCATTTTCGAGTCCCCCTCGATCCCGTAATCTTCGCCTTGCTAGCCCCGCCGTGACGCAACTACGTAAGGGGGTACAAGAACGGCCACGGAAAGAACGATCGTCAGCACCCAACCCAGGCCAAGACTGTGGGCCCATTCCCGTCATCCAGCCTGGTGGTTCTGAGCACAGGTGAACGACACGAACAACTTCCCGCTCACTGGGACAGGCGATTTTTTTTTGGGTATGTTTCTTCGGTTCCTGCTGGTGCATACCCGTCAATGACAACAGCGCCGACGCGACAGACATTCAGCCCATTGGCATGGACCTAGACAAACCGGCCTTGTGGGATTATTCGACTGCCAACTCGATCCAGCTTCTCGAAGGTGAGAACAGTTACGTTTTCGTACGCGGACGCACTGGCAGCGCCGTTTTCGGCGTTGATAGCTTGATATCTCGTTCAGACTCATCGCCGTCCCGGGAAGAATCCTCCTCCACCCGTCGCAGTATACTAAGCAAGGCATCTCGGCCTAGGCCTTCGATGGCAGCGGTCCGGTCTACCAGCGGTCCGGCAAAGCATCTCCGTCGCCGACGCTAAACAATTCTACCTGTGATCTCGCAAGTGCGCCAGAAGCGTAAATACTGCTCTGGTATGTCCCCAAGCTGGTCGAACGACCCCGGACCCAAGAGGACGACTCTACAACCAGTCCCTGCGTTCACTCGTTTGCAATAGGCTGTCGGACAGGCTTACTCGCCCTCGAGGATTGGGGCAGTGGATGATTTCGAGGATTGGTGTTGTACCTGCCCCGTTCGTGTGCTAACAGGAAACATTTCATTTGCCTGGGTTTCCTGCAAGCCTAGGGGAAAGTTCTGGGAGTGGGGTTGCTGGACTCGGCTCGTCGTTCCGGATGCTCTTTCTATTATTCTCTCTGGACCACCCACCATCGTCAAGTGTGACAACTCAAGTACTCAGGGAAGACTTAATAGGCCTCGCTTTGTCCATTGATTTCGACCAAGCGCTGACGTGGAACTAAGTACACTCATTCGACCACGATGTGTGATCATGTGGTTGGGCAGTAATACCAGTCACCATTACTTGATGCACACATCAGATTTCGGCCGAAAAGCATTCAAACTCGTGTGTGGTATTCCAGAGGTACTCGACAATCGTTACAAAAAACAGTACGACAGAAACAAAACAAAGCCCCATATGATAAATGTGTACGTGGTGAACCCCAGGCATGCCAATTACATACAGTAATATTATACAAAAACAAAAAGATGACCAGGTCCGAGGGGAAAAGGCAGTCCGTTAGAAAGCAAAGAGACAACGAGACAACAGCACAAAGAACAGCAAAAGAACAACGAAAAAGAGCCCAGAAACCAGCAAAGAGAAAAAAAAGCGACGAGAAATGAATAATATACGCCAACGATCACCGAAGCGCCAACGACGAAATCAAACTCAGCGCTTGTTCATCCAATCCCTCCCGCATCTGCATCGCCCCCAAGCGCTCCACCACCATTGCCATCACCATCGCCGACGCCGCGTTCTCGAGTCGTGTCACCAATGAATCCAACACCATCATGATCTCCAGCTCGCTCATCTTGTCGTGCATCGGGGGTAGCAGTTGATCGGGGTCGCCGTACATGTAGTCGGGCTCGAACCGTTCGCCTTCCAGGAACTCTGGCGCCGGTGGTGGTGAGATGGATGACTGCGACGATTGCGACTGCGATGGCAGCGAGACACTCTCTTTGCGTTTCAGATAGGGACGAAAGACGCGTCCACTCGCAAGTGCTTCAAAGTGGAGACACAATACCGCCAACTCCCTCACCTGCCCAATACTGCACCGTACCTTGGGAGGAGGCAATGCCGACGCACTCGCGGACCCCCCCGTCAAGTCCATATCCTGTCGTGTTGCGACAGACCCCGGGTAGATCAACGACACCATCTCGGGGATTTCGAGACCCTTGAGTTTAATCTCCCCTACAGGGATCACTTTGATGATCATCCGCCGAATCGCCTCAATCGCTTGCGGGGGTTGAAACTCGGAGTATTCGGTGTCTGGGCCGGTTTCGGTGATACGTGCGTTGATCTCCCGAACGACGTCAGCACTGCACATGATTTGTCCCCCAGCGGTGCTCCCAGTGATTCGCGCAGCGCGAATGACCATTGGGCCAAAGTAATCCATCCGGTCGGTGATCGGGTCGGGCTCGCAGACGGGTGTACCGCAATGAATGCCCATGCGCACAGAAAGCCCACGTGCAATCAGGTTGCCTTGCGCATCCCACACCTCTTTGCCTTCCTCACATTCCAAAATCTCCAACGGCCACGGCTCGTGCATCAGCTGAATCTGGACCGTCAACGACCACCACAACGCAGCCAACGTGGTTGGGAACGAACACATGAAGGCGTCCCCTTCCGTCTTGACAACGTACCCGCCGCATATACGCAGTTGTCGACGCAAGAGATTATTGTGTACGCGCATCGCAGTTGGCATACCCGCGTTCGCCTCCCATAACTGGGTCGAATTCCGGATGTCGGTGAAGACGAGGCACAGGTGACCCGTCGGAGGCGACACTTCATCGCCCAATCGAGCGATCGTGCGGTCCTGAATATCCGCCTTCTTGCCTGCTCGCTTTTTCGACGAGCTAAAGGCGTCCACGTCCATCGACGGATCGGCCATTTGTTGCTTCTTTGGGCGGAACAGATCCGCGACACAGATGACCATGATCATCGTACTTCCATCCGACCCATAACTGATGGCGAAATCCCGTAACTTTTGCGCTGCAATCATTGGATCAGAAATCTCCGACCGCGCAATATCCACCGCCGTCTGATACGAGATATAATCCCATAGTCCCCGATTTCCAATGATCACGAACTCGTCCTGCTCCGTCAACTGCCGTGCCTCCACGTACGGTCGCGCATTCACTACCGGGAAGTGGTAAAAGTAGCCGAAGGAACGCGAGGGATCGATTTCCTCGTGGATGAGACCCTTGGGCGAGATCCATCCCTCGGCCGCCCGTATACGCTCCGTCTCACGACGATCAAACGGGTCGTGTTTTCTCGAGAACAGCTCGGCAGATCCTTGCATCGAGAGCACCGCGAGCGCGTCACCCGCGTTCGCGACGTACATAGTTTTCCCGACAAAGTAGAGCACGATGCCGGATGCCCCTGCACGATACGAATTTTCGAGCGAGCTGGCGCCCATCGTCGACGCGCTCACCTGGGACATTTTTCGATTGGACGTATTCCCGGCGTAGAGCGTATCGTGCAGTTGTTTGTTGAGCCGCAGGAACGTCCGACGCAGCGCATCGAGCACTGTCTCTTTCTTTGACTGATCGATCTGACCCAGTTGCGTGCTGAACTGCGGTAAAAAGTTGTCATGGAGGTACTTGGACAAATGGTTGTTGGTCGGTGCTGCGTCCGACCGTCCAAACATGGCAAACACGGCCTCGTCCTGGTGTCCCCGAAACTCGGGCTGAGCGAGATCGAACATGGTGAGATAGCCGGTGCTCCCGAGGTTGTCTGCGATCCCATATGACATCTTGTTCACCTCGGACAGTGAGGTTCGGACGCGTCGGTCTTCGGTTTCCTCGGGGATGTTGGGCAGGAAGGTGGTGGTGACATCCATGAGACCGAGGACGCGCAACGAGGACAAGTTGGAAAAATCAGCGAGGAGACCGCGATCTTTCTCTGTCCTGCCTGAGAGATGTCTCGCACCAGGATGGTCAGGCTTGATCTCGAGCCTCTTGTTTCCCGACAAGTTGAGGTATTTTAGATTTTGATTGAAATTCCTGTCGCAAAACGGCATCAGTCAGCTGTCCCTGCAATACAGCACCGCAAAAAAAGGACAGGAAATTCACCAATTCCAGTCAAATTCCCAATTGTTGATATTATACCTCAGCACGTTACTCCCCGCATCGATCACCGTCAAGCTCTGCACCTTGCCCAATTCTTGAGGTAGCGTCTGCAACTTGTTCCCATTGAGAAACAAGACACTCAGCCTCGTCAATCTGGGCAAATCCTCGGTTGGTATACTTGTCAGCTGATTGCCGCTTAGGTAGAGTTCCTCGAGTTTCGTGAGGTTGCGGAGAAAAGAGGAAGGAAGTTCTTGTATTTCGTTAAAGGAGAGGTTGAGGACGTGGAGTTCTTTCAGGATCGTGAACGGCGGGAGGCAATCGTCTGTGAGTCGATTCTCGCCCACGTACAGTTTCTCAAGCGAATACGCGAGCGGAGGGGAAGGTCGGCTGGATGACGTGTGTACCGTCGCACTCGACGCTTTTCTCGGGATGTGATAATGTGACCGTGGATCTGGCGGAGTCTGCGGCGCTTCGAGGCAGATACCAGAAGTAGGGAGAGTGATGAGTGACGTGTCCGGTGGGCTGTGCCATGTATCGAGCAAATTGGATGTCACGTTAATCAAAACTAGTGAGGAACAATTCCATAGGGAGACAGGTAATTGCCTAAGACTATTATTATGTGCGTCGAGGGTTTCGAGTCGTCGGAGCGAGCCAATTGTTTCAGGGAGAGCATCGAGATGGTTATCAGAGCAGGAGAGTGTGATGAGGTGACTGAGCTCCCCAAGTGAGTCGGGGAGAGTTCGGAATAGGTTGTGGTCTAGCTTCAAGGATTGAAGTGCAGAAAGATGTGACAATGCAAAGTCGTCAAGGGAGGAGAGTTTTGCGTGCGATACGTCAAGGGAAGTGAGAGCAAAAGGTGTTTGCACAGAGGGGACGAGTTTGAGAAGCGTGATGTCGTTAAACGAGACGTCGAGGGTGGTCGTGCTATGCTGTCCATGAGAGAGGTCGAGTGCGTGTATCGTGTTGTGGTCCGCTAAGAGTTTCTCCAGTCGAGGAAGTGTATGCGCGGGGGAAAGGTCGGCGATACTATTTCGTCGGCAGTCGAGAACTCGAAGGTTGACAAGTTGGCTGCACTGCTCGGGGAGTTTGGATACCCGATTCCCGACGAAAATAAGCTGCTCGAGCGCGGTCAACCGACCAATGTCCTCTTGAAGCTCCGTAATCATATTAAATGATATATCAAGGTCAAGCAGGGCGGGCATCTCGCAAATGACGGAAGGGAGATGGCCGAATTTGTTATTGGATATGTTCAATGTCTTGAGCATCCGTAGCCGGGGAAAATACCAGGGAAGTCGTTCCATGCGATTATTTTGCAGCTTGAGGATGCTTAATTCAGGTATACGGTCAAGCCCAGCGTCATCAAGGTCTACTATACAGTTACATGAGAGATCCAGGCGACGCAAGCTTGCTGAATGTCGAACACTTTGGGGTACTTTCTTCATCGCCATACTGGAAAGGCGGAGTTCACGTAAGATCGAGCAAGATTGGATAAAGTCGAGGGGTATCTCCACCATGGGATTTCGAGAAAGATTGAGGTATACGATTGATGCTGCATTTTTATGAAAAATGACGGGTATAGTGGGCAGACCACACCCTGTGAGATTTACTTGTTCGAAGTTGTCAAAATTCAAATCATCGGCCTGGAAAGGATCAGGCCTGGACCCAGGATCGCAGTGACGAGACATACCGCTGGACCAAGTAGCTGACTTTTGTACACAAACTTGAGAAGAAATGTCATATCTTCAGCCGCGAGGTAGTCGATACTGTCGAGTTGATCATATCCTGCCTGTTCCAAACGACGACGGGTGATTGCAGCGGGCCGTTCCGTCAGTGCCAACATTCGTTCTGAGAGGGAGATGACACAAAGGTAAAGAAATAGAATGTCTATACGTACCTTTTCCTCGTTCCTTGAGATACAACTTGTGGGACTCCCGTTCGTGATCACGCAGCACCTTGGCGTTAAGGGAGGGGATGAGATCTGCTACAGTTGCATGTGGGGGGATTTGTGCGACATGATAAGAGCCGTTTGCACGGTATATGCGCACGAGGACGAACTTGGTGGAGCTGGCGGATGATGTCGTTTTATGGGAATGATGAGTTTTTCTGCGCATACGTTTCCTGGTAGTGATATCGGTGGCTATTGACGAGTCATCGGGTGTTCGTGAACTGCTGGCGACGACGCTCTCCTCTGAGCAGGAACATGCGCCATCGGCAGCTGCATCTCCGCCTTCCTTTTCGATTGCCCAACTTTCCGGTGCGGTCCATTCGCGTTCGGTTAATTGCCCGCCGTCGTGATCGGGGTCATATGGCTCCAGGATGGTCTTTGGGGAGATCTTGTGGTCGTGTCGATGTCTGCGCTTCGAGGAGACGGTAGAGGGACGGAAGGGATCGGTAAAGATGGACGTAGATGGGGAGGGGGGAGTGAAGGCGGACAAGCTTTGGGTGCTCAAGTCAAAAACACTGGAGGCACTGGGACGACCGCCGGGTGTGCCTGAGATGGCGCTCATGTTGACGATGCCCTCCATGTGAGTGAAATCGGTGTCGATTGTGAGGAGGGGTTCGTCTTTGGGAGGGTGGGGCGGGGCTTTATTGAGGCGGGATCTTTTTCTGGATCTGTCCTTTTCCCTCTTTGATAGGGAAGGAAGAGCGGGGGGAGGATCCGAAGAGGGGTCATGGTATAAAGGGGTCATATATGTGTCGATGGAGAGCTGGGAGGGACTCGGCGTGAAAGTGGGGATGGAGGGGATGGCATCGTTGATCGAGTCGGAGGAGGCGAGCTTCGAGCGGGAGCGCTTTTTCATGATATCACTGAAAAAGCTGAGGGAACCCTTTCCTCTGCGAGGGTCTGCGATGGACATGTCGGACACGGAGGAGACGTAGGAGTCGCCGGTGATGGAGTGGGAGTCGCTCGGACGAGAGCGGAGGGAGGCGGTGGAGGGGCGGAATGGCATGTAGGGAAAGGCCATGGTTCGCTTTGGGGGCTGGGAGGAGGCGTGGGTACCAGCGAAGAAGAACGAGGGTGGATTACCCACCGGCTCAGACCATGGTGAGATGTCCGGATTTCGCCCGTTGGGAGCGTGCGGTGTGAGTATGTCCGGGTACGCCTGGAGAGGACGCGGGGGCGTGTTCAGCAGATCGTCCGTAGAGATGAACGTGAACTCGTCGCGGTGCTCGGTCGCATCGCAGTCAGCGCTGTCAGAGAAAGACATGATCAACTGGGCCGACCCGCCCTCCCTTTTTTTTGTTCGCGTCCCGGTCCACTTGCCAAACATGGCAGTTTCTCGGTCTGTCTTGCATCGCAACTGCGACTGCGCCTATATTCTGTATTCTGTCCCATCCCAACCGTACGATGCTCCCCACCTCGCCGCAACTGGTTGCAAGGACAGCTTCATCCTCTGCTTCTGGTTTAAGCACAACGATACAACTGCCTTCTAGCCTCAAGGTGCCCCTTCTCTCCTCGTCTCCGCCCTCGGTCTCACCCCCTACAGGTCGTCGGTATCATCCTCGCCATAGTCAGCGGTTTCCTCATAGGTTCCAGCTTCGTGCTCAAGAAAAAAGGTCTCTTGCGCTCGCAGGCCGGGCACACCGCGGGCGAGGGTGTCGCTTACCTCAAATCGGTTAGTCCTCTCCATTTCATGTGCATACAACGATCATCCTCACGCCCCAAAGTTATTATGGTGGACCGGCATGATAAGTATGTACATCCTCTCTCGGATTGAATATGGTCTCTCAATCGATCCATCCCAGTGATGATCCTTGGTGAACTCTGTAATTTTACCGGTACGTTGCTTCGCGCTCTCACCCACCCCCGCTCACCCACCCCAGCATATGCTTTCGTCGAGGCTCTTGTTGTGGTCTGTACTCCAACACACCACATGCCAATCTTGACTGACTCCTCCATTCAAGACACCTATGGGCGCCCTCTCTGTTGTAATCAGCGCCATGCTATCTTCCATCTTCCTCAAAGAGAAGCTCACATTCTTCGGCTGGCTCGGATGTTCTCTTTGTATTGTATGCCCTACCCCTTTAGTCCTTCATCACGTCTTACCCTCCATTCAGATTGGTTCTGTCATCATCGCTCTCAACGGCACGTCCTTGGCCAGTATTCCTCTCCCCGTCCCTAACTTTGTTCCTAGGCCCCCAAGAACAAACCCCTTCCGAAATATCCGCATTCAAAACCATGTTCATCGCACCCAGCTTTCTTGCCTACATTAGTGTACTCATCACGATCGCACTAAGCATCATCGTCTATTTCGGTCCAAAGTCTGTCTTCCCCTCTTCCTTCCCTCCCTCCCTCCCTCTCTCACCCCGTCTCCCGTCAGGTATGGAAAGAACAACATGATTTGGTACATCACTGTTTGCAGTACGATTGGTGGCATCAGCGTCAGCGTCACCACCGGTCTTGGAGCTGCTATCGTCACCTCTGTAATGGGCTATAACCAGGTAGGGACAATCAAGCATCTCATGATGATATTGTGCTCATGTCACGTGTAGTTTAATAACTGGTTCATATTTTTCTTGTTGGGTTTCGTGGTTGTGACATTGCGTGGGTATCTCCCGTCTCGCCAATACATTCAAGCCTTGACGCTGCGCAGTGACAGAGGTATATTACTTGAACGTCGCGCTTGCGTTATTCAATACAGGTTCGCGTTTCATACCCGCTGCTGTGCATAGATGCTCATTCACAACCTTATCTGCACAGCTATGGGTACGTTCCATCTTTTCAGTGCCCGTTCCTGAACTCTGATGTGTTTCGCACAAGTAACCCCGACATACTACGTCTTATGTAAGCCTTTACTACCTCGTGTCCACCACGGTTCTCATCCCTTGACAGTTTCATTTTGCTCAATGGTCACGACGATCGTGCGTGTTGACGTTCCTTGTTTGTGGAAAGTCTCATGCTCTCGTTTCAGGTTCTCTTCAAAGGTCTTTCCGCGCCAGCATCTCAAATTATTACTTTGGTGCTCGCGTTCCTGACCATCTGTGTTGGCATCACGATCCTTCAAATGTCCAAGATTGACCCTGTCAAGCTCACATCGCTCGACCGACGGTCGACGCTACTCCTTCAAGCCGCGCGCACCCACACAGACAGGCCCGCAACGATCCACCTCGACGACGGCGAGGAAAAGGACTATGCAGGCATGGAAGAACCCGGAATGGACGCCCTCCGCGGTTCGTTTGGCACCATCGGAAGCCTCATGCGCGCACGGAGTGAACGACGACTCAGCCAATCCAGCCGGTCCACCGGCTCTGTACGGCTACCGCGTGGGATGGCTGTCGGCGGGAGTATGTTAGGGAACCACGACGGGCTCCCGTTCTCCTCCATTCAACTCACCGACCATAGTTATGACGGGCTCACGCGGCACGCGTTGTACGATGCACCCATGCCACCCTCGATGCGCGGTGACTCGACGGACCGCGAGTCAGAGTTCACGACGACCTCCACACAAAGCCCACGCCGGACGGCGATCAAGTTTGGGGCGCAGGACGTCGTACATTCGTATGCGCCCACGGGAAATCGCAGCTCCCAGGCCGTCCATGCGCTCCGCATGACGTCGGTCCCTGCTAATCTTGACACCAAAGCCCCGCCGTCGTTCCTCTACCCCCCTACACTGACCTCTGCCTCACCCGTTGGTTCTATACCGCCCCTCCCCCCGCCCCCAGGGTCAGCCACTGGGGTGGGTAGTGGAGAGGATGACCACACCGTTCCCCATACGCCTCAAAACACGGAATCTAACGCCCAATCCATCGTCGTACCCAGACACGCCAACGACGAGCCTCCCGCACCGACCGAATCCACGTATGGTACGCGCGTCGAGCCCGATCCGTTTGAGACACCCTCGACGCCCTCCATGTCCGCCTTTCCCTCCTCGAATGACTTTCTGGGCAACGAGAGCACGTCGTATGTGGATTTGGCAGAGAGCGCGGGGTATACGACGTCGGTGGGGAGCATGGGTAGTGAGCAGACGGTGTATGCGACGCCCGTCTCTGCGAACATGCCCTCTTCCGAGCGTCCAACTGTGAACACCGACATCAATGTCGGTGGAGGTGCGGGTTCAAGCGCCGAGACCGATCGGACACGCGGGGATCGAAGAAGTAGCTCGACGTCGCGGTCACGACGGTACCCCAAAGGGGTTGACGATGCCGAAGAACGACAGAGTCTGTGGGATCACCGGTCGCCAATCGAGGAGGAACGACAAGGGTATGCGAGTGTGAGGCTCGTTCGGCCGAATTCGCGGTCGGCTGGTATGGGTGGACGGTTTTGAACGTGGTTGAGGCGATGTGAAAGTGCATGGGAGAGACGACGGAAGACGAAACGCGCTGTGGACGATCTGCCGATCTATACGCATCTTATGTGGACCGCGGACGAGGAGGTTGTTAACACATGGCGGTTTGTCAGGGGCGTTTCGCTACTTTTATTCCACATGCCCCGTGTCTTTTCTGATGCTTGGTGTCCATGGTCAGAGTCGCTGGCTTCACCGCACCCGAAACGCTCACACGTACGAACTCGAACAGACTTTCTTCCCCCTTTTATGTAGTATTCTCTACTGTGTTTCTCTCATCATATAGGACTTTAGACAAAAGCCGCGACTAATTTATTGTTTTAACGCGTGTCACCCTCGTCTACGCCCCTTGTTTCTCGTTCTCATTTTTTGAAAAAAGGGGAAACAGATATGTAATGCAAGACATCAGCTGCTTCCTCCTCGTTGCCTCTGGCCCAGCTGCTTCAAATGTAGGCTTAGGCAACCATGGCTCGAGTTTCCCCAGCTTGGGCTGGCTCCAACCAGGTCGCTGCGATGGGAACTTCTTCCTCCTTTCAACTGCCTTTGCACACTTTCCTGCACACTTTCAACTTGAGGTTCATCACCTCTTTCTTTTCCTCAACCTCTTGATATATGGCCCTCAAACTCCTTCTCTCGTTCTTGGGTCCTCCCTGCATAGCTTGACAACCTCAGTCATGGCCTCCTCTTGTTGCTCCAAGTCTGACTGGATTTACTTTTTTTTTGTCTGAGACTTTGGACGGCCAGGCATCTTCTGTACTAATGCAAGTGAGACTTTGAGGAGATGGGAGCCTTGGAGGTGTCCTGAATATTAATCTTTTCGATGCAATGCATCCTCAGTAGTACTGCAGTATTCTCCGAGTCCACATTGAGTATATCTACTCGCTTAGATGAGATTCAAAGATGATAATGCATGATACCAACACGAAAACACGCATAACCAGCATGTTTGCAAAGCATGCATCCTAGTGATTTACATTGTAAAAATATGGCCAAGGATTACCCATACAATATGTACCAGTTCAAATGGTGAAAATTCATGACCACAGTCCATCAATGACTGAATGGTTGCAAAATGACCATTTTCTGCATGTAAAGTGTGTATTATTCATGATCTGACACATGAGGTTGGGTAAAATATCTACAAGTACTGTACATACGAAGATATCTAATATCATTTTCTGGTGTGCCTCCAGTACGAGACTCGAGTGTTGGCACAAGTGCCGGTCCAATACTGTAATGCATATCGTCAGGACCAGCAAAATCCCGATGCATTATCATGGATATGCAAAGTCATGTTTTTCCCACGATGACCCCATACTAGGGTGACGAGTTATGTACAACACTTTGATACAAATCGCTAACTACCACTGAATTACAAGTTGAAAAAAAAGGACCTCCTCAAGTGCATCACCATATTATGTCTTTGGTACCTCGGGATTGGCTTTTGGTCGCTTTGCGGGCCGGGCCTGATGATCTGTTTATCGCGGGGTTTGCACCTCAATTCGAGGTGAGTAATGCCATCGACACATTGCCCAATTTTGACTTCCCATTTACATAGTTCTCTAGAACAATAGTCAAGTATAATCCTATTATGTAGCTCCCTCATAATGCATATTCACTGTTGACATTGCTGGCCCATCCATGCATTATGCAATATGCAAGTTTCGACATTTTTCACAGGCCCAGCAGAGCCACGGACTTGGATGTATGTTGGCCATTGGCAGCTGGGAAGGGAAGACAGGTGGGGTTTAGGTTTAGCATACCTCGAGTCACGGACGATCGCTCTCACGTTATGGGGTTTTCTTCCTCGCTGGCACGACCCACATGGCGACGCGTAGTATCCTTGATCAAGACCTAGGCTCACGAGTGCGAGTCACGCGAGTCACGGACTCCGCCGCTGCCCGCTGTCATGAACCATGAACCACCTTCGGACCGACTTCTTCCCTGGCCCTTTCGGCGACGTGCAATTGTCAGTACCACGGGTTTTACTGTGGATTCAAAGCCACGTCATGCGTGCAGCGAAGGACAACGGCAGCCTGCAGCTGGAGTCGGTACCCACTTACATCCGCTTCCTTTAGTAGTCGTTTTGCTACGACGACGGAGGTATGCCATTCAGTACTCACTCGTTTACTTACTGTACCTACAGCAATAGCTCACTCCATTACTTAACACTCGCAAATGATCACCACTGTCCCAGACTCTCGCTCCTCTCTTTTTTTCCGCGGTAGGGTTCACCGACACGGCCCGGCCGGCCCGGCTCGACACGATTCTGAATCACACATGAGCAGTCGCGTGTGTTGCATGTGCGAACAAAGAAGGCCTCTCCGACGAGATACATACGATATGCGCAGCAAGCGTCTATCACCCTCCCAAGCATCTACTATCGTGGGGCATTTTTAATGTGTTCGGTCGTATACTCTCCCCCCCTCTGACCAACTCCACAAGTTCGGGACCCGGACACGCTACTGAGCTGGACTCAAAGCGTGAGTGACGTCACTTTATGTCCCTGAATGCGGTCCAGCTTTCCGCAATGCGAATATCGAAACCATCACACTGCAGAGGGACAGCCTTGGACGGTTTAGAGTCAAATTTAGCTTTAAAATGTCCAGGAACTCGGGAACACGCTTGGGCGTGCACCTGGGGCCCGGGTGCGCATGTCCATCATGACGTATACGGGAGTGAAGTGAGTTTTATTTTATCGTCGATCCAGATAAGCCGCATCCACGCTTGCTGCGAGGAAGACGGATAAATGTACTGTACACGCTCGAGGGGCGAACAGTTACTCGGTTCCGTGTACCTGGTCCTGCGCCATGATTTGAGAGCTACCAGGTCTGAATCTCCTGCGCGGCCACGTCGGCCAGGGTTCGGTGGGTATGTCGAACGTATGTTCACAAAGGAAGAGGCGCCCAGGAGCTAGAGTCTCGTCCAACCCCCCTCACAACCTGCATCATTTGAAATAATACATGCATCCCCGGGACGATAACTTTTCTGTCGCACACCGACTCCACAATCACGCCTCCACGATCCACCAGTGATGATTATCAGATCGACGTCCCATTTCATCTCATCTCAATTTTTTTATTCTATTTCGTTCGATTCCCCTAAACCTGAACGCAGAATCCAGATGCAAAAAAACCCGCGGACAAAATACAGCGGCCCAGTGACTTTATATATCGTTTCCCTTCGCGGACTATGGTTGCAAAAACGCCACCAGCCTCCCATCCCACATCCCCAGTGTTTAATCACACTCACACCGGGTGCTCTCTTTTCCTTCCGCGAGACCAGATACGTTGGACCCTGAAAATCGTCCTACCTGAACTTACACCACAGTAGAGTCCATGGTTCAACTGATTTTGCCCGTTCGGTTTCCCGTGGCGCAATATCTCAATCAGGTCGTTTGCGATACCAAGGGTCGCTCACGCGCTCGACGCACGGTGTGCAGCTCGCACGATGTGACGTGTAAAGGGTGCGTGCCGTGAGTAACCAAGAAAAGAATGTGTCGACGTGTCATAATTTAGCTTACACTGAAAACCGTCCACCAAATGAGCACCACAGACTCCCCCCTCACTCCCCCTTACTTCCCCCGCCTCTAAAGTTTGTGGTCCTCTGTTCCTTGTCACGGTGCTATTGGTAGGCCGCTGAACAACAACGCCCTTTATAAGGAATGACGTAACATCGTCAAGGGGTAAGGAAGACCGTGACACATCACACTTTGCATCTATATTTCCGTGCACCTCCTGGCTCTGGACGCTTCAATTGTTCCTTGGCCGCACACTCATCATGGTCCGTCCGTACTGATGGGTTATATCAAAGTTAACCTTGTGGATCAGAGGCAGGGCAGATCGGGATTGGGTGAACTCAGCCCCCCGGGGAACGGCACGAACGAACGTATCAGAACATCCAGCTTGCGCACGTTCCGTGCAGATATGAGATCGCAAGATCACGTTTCATGTCGTCGTCCGCCGGGCTCGGACCCGGAGACCGATCTGGTCACCAGACGCGGGACAGTGTGGTCGACGAGGGAAAGCCTACTCGGATAGGTGTAAGAGAGCGTGCGGTTGAACTTCTTACGCCACGACCTCCATCACCTCCATCCCACCTCCACGCCTCCCCGAAGGTCGGTTTGAAAGAAAGACATAGGCCCTGAATTCTATTGTGATCTATATGTGCATATCGTTATCAATCATTGTGGCGTCCCGCGGCCTGCGCCCCCGCGGAACCTGAGACGCTCGAGATGAATTCATAATGCGTATATGGGCGTTGCGCCTTTTGTGGGCCATCGTGATGAATGACCGGAGCAAGTACTTTGGCAGTAAACCATGCTTGCTGTATGTGGCGGGCTCCTCCTTACTTATCACTTGCCAACGCCCAACGATATGATCGCGATATGATACGATTCGCTCCAAGTCGACGCTCCAAACCTGTCTAGGGTCCCACGTCCCATGTCAACACGCGCATTTTGAAACGAGGTCAGGGTCCAAGCCCGTGCGAGCGAGAGTGTCCTAGGGAACACGAACGACAGCATGTTCCGGAACAGAGGGAACGTGGGACTCGAGGCGTGACAGATAACGCGATTGGGGGCACAGCCGCAACGACCCTTTGAAATATGACAAAGACCCATGTCGTATTGGACGTCGCACCAAGGGGTGGGAAGGACAGCTGGAAGAACACAGCCCACGGTACCTGTGATACAGTCATTTGTACATAGCTGGCTAGTGTGTCTCGACGGAGGATTGGCGCGCTGGCAAAATGGCCATTGGCGTTGTTGACAAGCGGAGTTGTGGGGAACACCACGTCATGCGAGGAGGGGGATCGAATGCGCCAATAGGACAGTGCACACGACTCTGTTTTCGGCCAACCCGAACCTAATCCCGGCAGCCCCACCGAGGGATCTAAAGTGACAAGTCAAAAATGGAAAGATGGAAGCTCGAGGAAAGTTGGATTCTAGAAATAGACGAAGTGTTGTATGAACCGCCAACAAGTCCATTGGAAGGGGAGTCCGTCGTGGAGTCGGATGGAAGCTAGTTCCTTCCTGGTGTCGCGGAAGAGACGTAGATTCCCGAACCAGGTGTGATGGCTCGATCCGGTGGGCTAATTGTTGGAGGGAGACATACTTGGAACGCCGTCTTTGCCAAACAAGCGCAGATGGTGTACTCATACAGCCATTATGGGCTATGTGGCTACTTGGTGGCAGAGGAACGCAGTGCCATCAACACAGCGGCACAGGAAATGACATTGTCCCTTGGACAATGGGAGATATGGTGGACGTCCCGGCGAACTAGCACTCGAAAAGATCCGGGAAGGCACTTAATGAACCGAAGGGAGAGCTGCGACGCAGACGGGGCAACGTGGGCGAGATCATGAAGCCGGGTTCCGAGGCTGGAGAGGTTACTGACCGCTCTGTGAGGATGCCATTGGCACGTGTAGGTCAGGTGAGTGGGGATATTCCTACGAGTGGGAAGGACATTCGGATGCCGTTTCTTGCGACTGTGCCTCGTGACTGTGGGGTAGAAATGCGTGTGGGGAAAGAGGGGAGGAGAGGCGAATGAAGTTGAGGACGGGAAATATTGGACCGGTGGAATCCGAGTCGTCGAGAAAACCAGTCGGCAAGGGCGAGATCCTCGTGTTGTCGAAATTGGGAACGCTAATTATAAGAAGACGGCATCGATTCGGGGACCTATAAAGTAAAACCCACTCGCCTCCCCGTCCCCTCCCGCCTCATGACAGAGTACGACTACTCCCCCGCCGCCTACGAGCGGTACATCGCCCAGCAGACCCGCGTCTCCAACTGGGTCGACGACACCACCAGGCAGGCCCACGCTTACTCCAACCCGTTCATGCTCTCCCCCACCCTCCGCGATCGCTCGTTCTATGACGACTCTCCCCACCGTCACCGTCATAACTCATATGACGAATGGTCCACGAGCTCTTCTCGGCCATCTCGGTCCCGCAGCAAGTCCCATGTCGACCATGCTCAATACGACCACACCACACCACAAAGATACCGCAGCCAGTCCCAGTCCCGCTCCCCACCTACCCCAAGGGACGTACAGGCCGTCTACCCACCACATGGCTCACAGCCCTACGTCTACCCTCAACCGCATGTCGTCGCCCGTACGCCCGCGCCACGGATACATACCTCCCCGCCACGCAACTATCAGTATCCATCCCCCACCCGCCAAACCTATGCGCCCCAGCCACCCCCTGGTCAGATATACCACCCTGCACCCGGGCCCAAAGACACTCTCTACCGGCATGCTTCTCATTCTCGTCACGCATCTTCTTCAAAGCCGCCGTCACAACCCTACCTCCTTGTCCAGGGTGGCGGCCCAAGGGCGGAGTATAAGCGCGGCGTGCGTCTTGATTCTCTTTACGTGCTCGTGCTCGTGCTGATCGTGCTCTTTCTTTCCTTGCGTATCGTGTTCTGGTTGCTACGATGACGTTCGATATCTCGTTCGCTGCGATTCAGCCTCCAATACATGCCCCTGTACCGACGAAACCACACGCCCAACAACAACCCTTGCTCAAACGACTCTTCGGTTTCGTTACCATGTCACCCGTCGGCGGTCGGAGCGGAAATGGTCGAGGCTTCAGAGGTTCTTCATACTAGAACCAAGAAAGCTTACCTTGGGCCTCGGAAGGGCTCAACCTCGCCTTTTCTTCTCGCGCTCGCCTTCTCCCGGTCGACGGAAAACGATCGTGGGGATGGCCTCAGCGCGCTGACCGAGAACGACGGTGTTCTAGAATAGCAAAAGGAGGTTTTGCTTCATCGCCGATCTTTCTCCTCCTTCCCGCCTCTCCCCCACTCCACTCTCCCCCACCTACTTCTCTCCTTCTCCCGTCATCTCCCCACCCCTCACTCCCGCCACTTGCCTCCTTGCTTGCCTTTTTCATCAAGGCCCCAAGTAATGAGATTCCGACGCTGTTTTAGATACGAACTTGACGCAACCCCGCAATGCATTGTACACGCACGTTTTACGAACCCACAAGCATATATACGATAGACATCATTCATAACTCGAAGAGCGCAGGCACGCTCGACCACATTATCGCCATCATGTTCCTTTTACGCATGCTCACGAGAACGGACGAGAACCTTGCCTCGCATCAATCATAATAACTGTAGCCACACCACACTTCACGACTTCTCTTTCTTTTTCACTTTTATTCATTCGAATGAAATACCCGACCTTGTCGACGTTCCTTACGTTTCATTGTTGATGTTTTTTTTAGCCCATGACGAGTCCGTCATCGGCTCAACTCCATCGACACGTTCACCGCTCCTTTTTGTATGGTCGTACGACACGCAAGTCTGTACATGATCACAAAAATAAAATAAACGAATCAGATCGACTGTTTTGAAATTCGACTGTCGTTTCCGTTTCCTACACGTATCCCCCCCAAAATTTATTTACCAAAAGTAGTATGCATGCTTTCAACGAGTGCAAGTCACAAAAGTACTTTTTTTTGGCGCAAAGGATACAATGTACCCGCAGGTTTGCCCTGACTGTAGAGTACTGGTGGAGGCCCTCCGTCGCGCGTCCGCACGCCAACCGCTTTCGGAAAATGAAGCCAAAGACAAAAAGAGGTCGGCCGTTGATGGATCAATCCATTTGTTTTCGAGTCTATCTGGCGTTATCGTCTTGTCAAAATTTTCCAGGGGGAAACAATAAAAAAAGAGGGAGAGGGAGATTTGCCACTCATTGAGACATCAACACATCGACGTTTCAAGTCGACACTGATCAGGCCAAGACCAAGAGTCAGATCTTCAGACACTGTCGTCATACCATACTCATGGGTCCAGGGGGTTCGGGCTCGGACGCATCGGATCCGGTGTCGGTAATGGGGACGATATGATGGAATGAAGATGATCAAATAAGAGTTTGATGGATGAACAAGACTGGAATGGAATAGAAGGGATGGGATGGGAAATGGGATGGCGAGATAACGCTTCCAACAGGCCGAAAAAAACCAGACGGGGATCGACGGGGTACCGAGGCGCTTACATTACCTCTCAAACCGTCAATTTCTTGGGGAGGCCAAGGCCAAGGGGGTTGGGAGATACGAGAAACGTGCGGGGACGAGGGCAAACGACGAAACGACGGAAAGGAGAGAGAGAGAGCTCGATCGGAGTTGGATGGAACGGATGATGGTCGGAGGGGTTGTCGTGGACGCTCACGAGGCTCTGATCACCGATGGACACAACATCTAGCAAGGGCCGCAGCGCAACACCCGGGTGTACCCGTACCGGCGGGATCGAGCGTGCCCCGACGCAAATGTCGATCAATACACCATCGCCATCGGATCCACCGCCCTCACG
>JBBPSI010000057.1:0-132905 GCA_038093515.1 Butyriboletus loyo
AGGTGTTGTATTTGGGAATCTAGGTGGGTGAAGGGTTTTTGTGGCACGAGGGGGGTTGGGGAGAGGGTGATTTTGTCCAGGGCAGTGGCGAGAGATCGGAGGATTTCAGTGTGTAGGGAGGTTACGCCAGGGGCTGATATGGTGAATTCTAGGATGGCATTGGATATGTCTTCTATGGATAGATTGGTGTCAGGGATCGTAAGGCCGTGGCTGTGGAGTAAGCTGGGGGTGATTTGTGCGAGTTTGGGGAGGGTAGCTTTCCCGATCAGTGTTGTGATTGTATCTCTGGGCATGTTGGTGAAGATGAATTGTGCCTTTCGTCCTGGGCGGGTGTTAGCTCGCTGTGAGGGGTTTCCGGGGGGTTTGCTCGTGGGAATTGGTGGGTTTGACATTTTTCTCGGGTGGGGTTTTTGTTGGGGTGAGAAGGGAGGGGGGTGCAGGGGAAGAACGGCGTCTTAGGAGGATCCAGGCTGGCTAGTAGGGGGTAGATATGATGTTATTTGGGTATTTTTGTCTATGGAGGGGGGGGGCAGTTGGGGGGAGGTTTTTGTTTTTTGGGGTCCTTGGGGTGCCAGTGTTTGGTGATGACCATTCTTTGATCCCTCGCTCTTAGCGTACGTTTCTAGACAGTGGAGGTGTCTTGAACTCACTTTCTGGGATCGAGCGTGGCTGGAATTCAGTTTAGTGAATCTTCTCGAGGATGAAAGATGTATTGTCTGACAACGACATGGTCAGCGATTAGCGGACCAAGAGGAAGCAGGGGCAGAGTGGAAGAGATTGAAGACCACTACGGAGTGCACATACCGGGCTAGATGGTCCATGGACCTTCTCAATCGATCGAGCTAGACACGCTTAGCTATATTACCGCGAGCCTGGCTATAATTCAAATTCAATGGCATTCGAGTCCGTAGTAAGTGTTTCTAGATATTCCGGAACAGTGCTCAGTGTAGACTCGAGTCGTAGCGGACACTGACTTCTCCCCGAGCGCACGCTGCTGCCAGTACTCGGAGGCTGGAGGGTTTTGAATCACTGCATCAGGAAATTGAGTCAAGTTTCTTTTTGCTTTTATTGACTTTAGTCACACGACCGAGGAGGGAACAGCTTCGCTCGGGAAAAGTAATAGCTTTTCTGAACAGCTACTACTTGTCGTGATCTGTCAAAATTCGCGAGTGGAAAAGCTGGTCAAAGTCGGAAAAGGGACTTCTGATGCCACTTCATTCCGGCCGTCTGGCTACTATTTTCTGAGTATCATCCCGGGCTTGAACCAATCGTGTCAAACAAGTGCCTGGGATCAGATGCTATGATTGTCGTTGATCGTGCCCGACCACCTTTACAGTATGCATAGCGTTTTCAAGTATACAGTAGCTGTCAGATGATCCGCTAGTTCGCGGAAATTCCTCGCGAGTGGATATGCACTCAAAGTTCGGTTCTTTCTCCGAGGGAGCCAAACGGACTCCTTCCTCTCTCTCCTGGAATTGTCATCAGACCAAATTCATTTACGGATACAGACAACGAACTGCCCCCCTTCCCAAGGCCTTGTTAGACAGTGTGCGAGGCTGGGTGGGAAGGAAACAGAAGTTCATATCCGAAACATTTTGAATGGGGAATGTCTCCCTAACTGAGACCAAGCTGGTTTTCAGCCAAAGTGAAACGCGTTGCATGAATTCGCTGATCAAGTACTGCGCTCGGTCGTGGATTCTAAAACTGATAAAATGGGGTGAATGCGGAACAGAAACGACACACAGTCTACGCATCTCATCTCGGGGTAACAATCGTAACTATAGTCGTCAGATAACAGCTGGGTTCAGTAGGGGGCAGGGATCTGAACCTTCCTCCCGACTTTTTGAATCTCACCAGGTAAGCTATCCTCCTAATATATATCACTAAATGGCTTCGGTTTATTACCATCCGGAAGCTCGGGAAAGGGATCCGGAACATAGCGATTCTTTCTAATGGGTACTGCGGGAGGGTCCAGATGTGTGTCCTGCGTTCGAACGACGCTGATACGGAGGGGAATCCGAGACGAGAGCAAGTGGAGATCATCCTGGCGACTCAGTATCCCATGCCGCGCAATGATAAGTAGAGGCGCCAGGGTCTTTTCAAAAAACAATCGGTGATGAATAAAATTGTTCGACTGTGAGCGACTCACCGCGACCTGCGTTGTAACCCCTAGACCGGTAAGACCTGCAGGATGCTTCACGACGTCCAGGATCAGGATCGCAATCGTGCATATCGTGACCAATGCGCCACATTCCACGACGATGACGATGGTTGATTTATATTTGGATAGCGTGACTATGCGAGTTCTTTGATGAACAGTCCACAGTCGTAGGCAAATCAGGATTGTCGCGGATACGTTTACCGCTGCGATGAGGGCCCATGTGGCCACATAGAAGGCATGTGTACGACCCGTGAGGATTGCTTGCGTCGCAAAGCCTCTGGCAGTGACCACACTGAACCCTGGAGTGGAATTGACATGCATACCTACGGGGCTGAAAGGGCCACTCACCCACTTGAAAAAGTAACAGGATTATCTGAAGACAGATAGATGTTCAAGATAGTCCCATCACCCTCGACGGTAGAGAAAACACACCGAGGGTACACAGATCTTAATGTTATTATTATATATAACATAGATGCGCCAGATCTTGATTGTATCGCCTGTCATGAGTCAAGTGGTAGGAAGAAAGGAGTCACACAAACCAGTAAGAGTCCTTCAACGGCGTACTAATAGACAGATCAATGCGTCAATCAGGCAAGCAATTGATGAGGGAATAAACTGACTTACATTGATGGCGAATATGATGTAGCATGGTAGGGAGTAACTGCTGACACGCCCAAAATAACTCTCAGCTCCGCCGCCGCGAAGAGTGAATGCAACGATGATATAGTTTATATAGAGAGCTATCTGTGCCAGGGATAGGGAGAACTGCAGGATGCTTGAGAGCAAAAGGATTCTAGGAAATCTTTCATGAGATGAACGTAGAGCGATTGGAGGATTAACGGCTTACCTGCGAGACTTCGAATTGTGACCCCACAGCACATAGACGCAAAACAAAAATAAAATACAACTGCATGGTCGTAGTCAACATTCGACTCGACTCGCATCAAATATGGCGTGCCCTACTTCATGCCTATTTAAACACGTCGTCAGCGAGAACTAGGAGTGGATAGCATATGCACACACACCCAAGAAAATGCCCGAAATGCTGGTTAAAACAAAATACATTCGCGACTGGATCCGGACCATGATTGCAGAGTCTCAACCAGTTCAAGTAAAGAAGATCAATTGCACTTGTTTTCAATGCCAAAGTGATAGCCAGCCCTGAACTACCTCCTATCCAACCGACAGTCAGCCAAATTTCAAAACCCGGGAAATAACGACTTTGGTCGGGTACAATCTTCCTTGTCATCAGAGACCCAGACTAAACAAAGGTAGCATGCGAAATCATCCGGGTCACAGAAAAAGAATCATGACCATCCTGAAACCTTGCAAGCAAGCCAATTCTTGAGGATGCTCCAATGACTCCCGCACTAGTCTCCATTCGATAGAGCGAGTATATTAAACGAAGGGGTAACGTAAATTGGTGAGAAAACGACAGAGTCATAGGCATCATAGGACGGTGTCTTCATGCATCATTGAACGGTTTCCAACCTTTCTTGTCCTGCGGACTTGGCTGCGGGACGAATGGGCTTTTTTTTCGTTTCCACCAGCTTCACGGGTACACCGACGTGTCTGGACTCCGTTGGCACCACGTCGATCTCGAACGTGGTCGGAGGTAAACCGAAAGCATCGCGATCCTGGCTCAGCATTGCGTGCCGTGCAGTGATGAGCAATTGGGACGCAACCTATGGATACGATGATCAATCCGTAGAAAGCATAGGGCTTGCAGGAGAAGAACAAGAACAAAACGTACCGCAACCTCGGTCGCAAACCCAACACTGACATGAGCATATTTGTAATTGCACGGGAAGAGGATCAACATTGCCACACTGCACATCGTAAACAATGCGTCACATTCCACGAAGATGATGGCGATCGATTTGTATAGAGAACGGCTTGGGATAGTGTGTGTTCTCCTTTGCGCCATACAGAGGCGAAGGGAAATCGTGATTGTCACGTAGAGGTTTAATGCTGTGATAAACACCCATAATAACATCTCGTGGCCATTGAAATGCATCGCGATGGGCGACACTGTTGCACGGTCGTGGATTGTAAATGCGCTCGCACCTGGAGTTGTGTTAAGCACGGGTACATACGAGGGAGACGAGAATATGCACAGATTTGCCCAATCCAGAAGAGGAACTGAAGGAGTGCATGAGTAATCGTACCATCATCGAAATGGAGAGGACACACTGGGGGTAAGCAAACTCTAGTGTCATTGTCATACAAGATATAGAGGCGGAACATCTGCGCAATAATGTTCCTCTCTTTCAGCGCAGATAGCAGGAAGAGACGAGTCGCACATACCGATAATAATCCTCCAATAGCAAACTACAAGTCAAATAACCATGACTAATCACCAATGAAAGGAGAACAAGAATGAGCAAGCTCACGTTTATGTTGTATATAATGGTGGCTGCCAAGAGATAGCCATTGACATGGCTGAGGTACGGCAGAACATTATCGGTGACGACAATAAACACGATGTAGAGAAATATTGCATGGAGGATGATTGGCACCACACACAGCAGAAACTGCACGGTGTTCATAATTAAAAGCATCCTACGAATAGCCTTGTTAGTTTCATCATCGCAGATGACGTGTAGCGGACATGATGTCGTTACCTGCAGGTCAGGGATTTTTGTCCCCAGAGCGTGTAGGCACAGAATCCATATATAACGCAGCTAGATCATTGTCAAGGATTCGCGCTTTATAGATCGTATGACAAGACCTACTTCATGCCTATTGGAAAAGATTGTCAGCAAGAACTGGGGGCGGATGACATGACCACACACCCAGGAAAATTCCCTCAATACTGTAGACGGTGATGAGCGTGTACGGAGTCGGACGAACCATGACCGACGACTCCCAGAAATCTAAAGCTCATGTCCTGACAAAGCATAGGGTCAGAATGGACGATGTATGAAAAAGATTTTACAGTTCAACCCGCATTCGTCTGTATTGATATGTCACATATCATTACAGATTTGAATATGGGTCAAGCTGTAAATAAAAATTTCATACCAAGCCAGTCATGGTGCATTGAAGAGCCATCCGGTCTCAGCCTGACCCACCGGCGCCCAATGTCAGCACAAACTTGCGCTGCTGTCCAAAGTCTTTTTACCAATAAACTGATTCATCTGATGGACGTGGTGAATACTCCAGACTGTCTAGGGAAGATTGTTAAGCCCTGCCAGCAGATTAGCACTGGTGGGTAGTGCGTAGATCTTTTCCGTTCCTCTTACATATACTGGACACATGCGCACTCGTGGTGAAAAACGATTGAGACTGACTTTGACAATTTGAATCAATCCACTGAGCTCCATGGTCATTCTTGAAGGTTGGACCTTAGGCCTTGACAAGTTGAAAACAAGGAACCGAGTCAGTGGCAGTGCAGTCAGTCACCGCCCTATATTGATATCTATTCTTGACTCTGGTTCGCGCAGCGCTTCCCACCAAGCGAAGGATTTTACCATGACTCCTTGCGCAGTACCGTCTTGACCCAAGTCCTCCTGGATCCTTGTTTTCGCATCCATCCGACGATCGCGAGTCTGAAGCTCCAACCGCCAACCCCACATCCCGTCTCATGAGCCTCGATCAAAACCTATTCACTCTCTTCTTCACGTCGAACCCGTCGAACCCGGCTGGAACTGTGGTCGACCTCACCGACCGCTCGGGCACGGTTCACTACCGCAAGCGCCGTATCATCGCCCAGCAACAACAAGTCTACCGCATCGAACTGTTTGGTACGGGGACTTGCAAGCATGGGGTTGAGGTCACTCACGCCGCCAGCACAGATCCACTCTCTGAGGCGTTGCTAGCAAGTGCGACTTCCCCCAGCCCAACGAGTAAACACAAGACCTTGGAACTCTACAATCCCTCGAACATCGTCGAACTCAAGTTCACCGGCACGCTCACCTTTCGGTGGTCTTTCAAATGGGAGACGTGGGTCGTCTTTTCTTTTTCATTGCACGACGATGCACAAGCGATGCTATCATTTCTCCATTCAGACATGAATTCGAATGGAGACGCGAAGAATGCTTCATCATCCGAAAACCGGACCCACCCGTGCTCGTCGCGGTGACAAAAGAGCCACCTGGGCGGATTCGAACGACGTCGGTCCAGATCCTGGATTACAATCTTAATCGGTGCGTTTCTTTTTCTTCCCTCATACTGTTTGCTTCTCCCCCACTCTGACCCAGCGGGTCCGAGGTTCATGCTCATGGATTTCATTTGATCAGGTTCGATATCGATGATCGGAAAGGCCTTGAGATCGTCATCTTGACGGCACTCTTGACGTTCAGAGACGCGAGTGATGCGTATCACGAACCCAGTATTCCTGCTACAGCCTCCACAACCACGCCCGTTTCGGCGGCCGCGCCCACACCACCCCCAAAACCACCCCCCAAGGAGGGCATCGAACGCATCGCCGAGTTACAGTTGGGGAGAGGGCAAGTGAACGAAGTGACCGTTTTTGAAGAGGGCACCATCACCGATTATGCAAAGCATTGCGCGCAGCTTTTGCAGGTGAGCATCCTATCTTGCTTGACATGCCCACCTTGTTCATCGTTCTTCTGTATGCAGGATGATGCGATGTTATTCATCAGCGTGCGTTCCTCGGACCCCAACCAAGTCCCAAAGGTGTTGCGCGTTGTCGAAGAGACCAAGCGGTTGCGCTATAAAGCTGGTACGCCGTTGGAGTCCGCTGGACCCTCAGACGCGCTCGCTTATCTCATCTATTGGGCACAGGTGAACCAGATCTCCATCAATACGTGGTCTATGATACCAAGGAGGGGGAAACACCACAAAAAGGTCCCCGAATCATTAATTTGGATGACAATAACGGCAAGGGCAAGAATAAGGAGTATACCCCACCGAAGAGCCTCATAACACATCTTAGCAAGATTGACATGCCCGAGCTTAGGCCCCGACGCACGCAACCTGACAGACAACATGCAGCACAACATGACGGGGGTGGCGGGAAGAAAAAGGAGAAGGACCAGTCCAAGGGCGACAGGGAGAAAGCAAGGGCGAAGGAAAGGGACGGGGACGGCCGATTAAAACCGACGTCCCGAGTAAGGACGTCACCTCCCCATCCCACCGTTCTCCACAAACAGCGCTCCCAGTACTTTTATTCGACGTCGTCCACTCAAGCGCCATCTGTGTCCCCATCTCAATTCCCTTTGTCATCTTTTCATACACCACCGTTGCCGCCTCGTCCACAGCATTCTTCAGGGATGCCCCGTCGGCAATCCATGTATGGATCCCTGAACGGGAACCATCATTCTTATGGCTATGAGGGCATGGCCAACGTGACGAGTCCTACCAGTAATAGTTCTTCGACCTCGGGACTCCTCGGAAGGTTACTAGGGCGATGATGGAGATATCCCCCGGATGACCTGATGCCCCGCTGTCATCTTATGTCATGCTCCCACTCACCTCCCTTCCATTTTTTGGCCGCTTCCTCCGTGATTGTCCGTGCCTGAAGCTGATGCTTGTCCTCGCTTGCCATTGTAACTCGAGTGTTGCCGCATCAGGTCCTCCGCGCTGGCAGTCTGATTGACGATGATACCAATTAGTCATTGATACCGTAACAAGGGCGTCGAAGCGAGGGGGTCGCTCGGGTGTTGCGGCCGCCGCCGCATCAACAAGATAGATCCAACCAAATCGTCAGAGATTCGAGCAGCGCCTCAAGGCCTAGGCCTTCACTACCGATACCCCCACACTCCCAGCGTTAACTATTGTTTAATTGTTCTTGTACGCTTATGGCATGGCTACCAGCGGTCGTACCTGTACCTGTCTGTACACAATCCGTATGTAGTACGCCGACGACTCGTCACACGTACAGTGCCGCGATCGCCGCCTTACGTCCGCTCGATTCGTGGAGGCGCTGTAAAGCACACCGGCTGGCTTACCTAGTAGGTCCCGTAAACTAGTACACATACCGTCCGTGATACATGATACCGAACGGAACGAAAACCGTTTCATGATCAGTATTTCTGCCTTTTTTGCTGTAGCGGCTATGCCTGCTTACAACACCGACTTGGCACGAGCAAACATGACATGTTGTCGAAAACATCAGTGAAACGGACGGCCCTTGATGGTCAGAACCCGTCAGAACTCCAGTCGGGACCCGTCAGAACTGCTCGGCTACCACCGGGAACCCAGAAACTGTTTTACGGATTTGCAACGCCGGTCTGACTGACGCTCGTGCAACTACGCTTTTCGATTTCGATTGCGATTCGACTTGGACGAGCACGGCCAAACGTGTTACACCCAGCGCGGGCTGTGTGGTGCGGAGTTGCGTGAAACAACAAATCCCTCCTCCCCCACGTTTCATAGGGTTTTTCAAGTTAAAATATGCGGGCGTGTACAGCAGTTTAAGATTAGAAAGAGGATCGAATCAGGACGTGCAAGAAAAAGTAAATTGTTGTACAAATGTACTCGAGTCGGGGGTTCATGCAGGTATTAGGAGGGGGATGGGGGGTGGAAACTATGGCGTTGTAATACAGCATAAGTTACGACCGGATGGGCAGGTAGTCCATGTAAATACGTATGGAAGTGGATGCGGTCAGCACGTCCACGAGCAACAAAAAATAGTTCAAGTATAGTACCTGAATAAGGAAGATATACGGTACGCAGCGTCCGCACCAGCAGGCCCTGCCCCCTAGAAAGCGAACTCTGAAGTGTGAAGGAGAATGCTATTAGAATTGGGTTCAAAAGATGTCTATGAGACACCGCCAATTTCGATGAAGCTGCGCCAGTTCCAGGACGACATGTCGTCGTCCTTGAAGTCGATGAAGCTTTTGAGCGGGAACCAGCTTTCGAGTGTGCTCCGCCGTTTACGTCCAAGCTTTGCTGGCCGTGCGGGTTCTGCAGGGTCCGTAGGCTCACGTTTACGTGTGAGGGTGGGAATGACGGCATCCACTTCGTCCTCCACATCCGCGAAGGCGCTCAGGTCCTCGATCTGGATCACAGACGTTGCAGCTACGGACGGCGCGCTCGACTTGCGCGTCATTGATGTCTCGTCCTCGTCGTCACTGAAGCTCATAAAGTTATTTCGGAGACTGGTGGAACGGGGAGTGGGATCGAGAGCACGGGAACGACCTTCGAGGCAAGCGAGCGCGTCCATCCGGCTCTTTCGACGATCGTGAGAACTGATGGATTCGGAACGTAACGATGCGCGTTGCCGCACGCGAGAAGCAGGAGAAAGCAGTGAACTGATGACGGTAGAGACTGCGCGCTTCTTGGACGAGGCAGGTGGTGGCACAGAAGACGGCAGAAGGCAGGGGCGGAAGGTAGCGGGAAGAGCGGGTAGGGTAGTGGAGGGAGCTGGTTTTGGAGAAGGGATGCTCCGCAATGACTCTTTCGACGTCCGGCGACGAGTAGACACTACGGGGACTGTCGGAGGCGTGATAACCATAGGTTGTTCGGCTCGTCTAAGAGAGCGTGAGAACATAGTGTGAAAGGTGATGTATGGGACGTACGCAAAGTCATGAGTGGATTTTACGTCGACATTGCACGTCCAGTTGGTGGACTTGGACAGGATGGAGAACTTGCGTCTGTGAGACGGAGCATGGAGTTTGTGGTCTGCCAAGTCAAGGTAGAGGAAGGAGCGGAGCTCGACGGTGTCCCGCTTTCCAGTGTGAAGGGTGAAATAGATGGCAGAAGCATCGTCATCGTTCGGTGTGTTCTGGTACGAAGTGGCGGTGGGAGGGGTGCTGCTCGGGGAGCACGATGAGCCGATGGGGGAGTGTTCGGCTAGCAGGCCCAACGTGAACAAGGGGGAGTACGAGGAGTGCATGATCGTTTCCGAACGGAGAAAGCGGTGGGGGGAGAGGAGGGATGAAGCGGTGATTTATATGTTCATGGAAAGAGGGGGTAAAGTTTAATATAATATCTCGACCTTCACACGTTCACGTTCCGGAACAGGGTCGACGCCGCCACCGAAAATTTCCCGTCGGACACTGCAATGAGTTGCCGTAGATACTCCACCTTCCAAGGCTCGGAGCGTGCGGGCCTGTCATTGACTTGTCAAGCTTCCACCGCGACCGACCGGAGTAATGCACCTCAGCGTCTCACCGGACGTCCCCGCGCGGAGCTGAGGCAAGAGACTCCTTCTTCCACGTTGGTCTTGTTTTCCTGTCGTCGTCATGACGATTGGCCTGCTGCATGTCCGCCAGGGGTACAGTCGAACGTGCAGGCGAAGTACCGTGACTATTGTTAGCCGGCACCTGACCCGGCTAATCCGAGCGGATAGCCCCAGTGGTTGTTTAATTTTGGTTTGCCAAAAGTACGATGGCGATGCCGTGAATCAAGCCGGCTGTAGCACCACTTTTGACGTGAATGCCGTGGAGCACCTGCACGACGCCAACACGAGGCAACCCTCCTTGCTCGTCGGGGGAAAATAGGTTATATCAGGGATGGCAGATTGTTATCAGGTCGGCCGACATGCAGATCCCCCTTATCAAGTAGATTTGTGGACTCTTGGGTCGATATGTTCTCACACGCACGCTATTCCCCCGGCCATGACGGGAGGCTACGAATGATGTGCTACGACACATACCTGAGATGCATTTCGTCGCGAGTTCGCGTACACGTCGCAAATCCTGCCAGGCGCCAGTTCATGTTACCTAGGCGAATGCCATTCTGTAGTGTGTATTTGATAAAATGGTGCAGCAGTAGGACGCAATTGAGTCGGATTGACAAACATCACACGTTTCAACAAGTCACGAATCACCTTCAAACCCTTATAGTTGGTGCGGTATTTCATTACGGAGTACGTCGTATCGTCCCTCACAGCGATTGTTATGGCTACGATTGTTCCATACATTTGCATTTGTCCAATACTATGGTTGCCACGTTCTCGGGGAGCTTTTCCGCTTACTAAGTCGGGCCCCGTGTAACACCTAGGCGAGTTGGCGTCTACATCCTCTGGCGACTCGATAGTTTCATCACTGGATGCACTACTTCGGCGTCAAAAGGTCTTGGATCATCCATCAATCGTCAGCGCTTCAACTATCTTCCGTGGTGAAATGCCGCTAGCCGTTTCACACGCCGATAAAGTCGAGCCATACCAAAAGCGCGCTTCAGTAATCACACCACGGCTCTCTCATGCCATCTCATTGAAGTATTCCATCTATCACGTGCTTGATCATATATCACTATTCGGCCGATCCACCATGCCGAGTTCCTTGGAAGGCTGCTTCGACCACGAGGTCATCCCATTTCCGCATTCATATCTTGCCTTGTTCGGGACCACCCCGGAATTCGAAGATATAACCATCTTGAGAACATCGGTCTTACTTTTTGATAGATTGCTCCAGCTCTGGTAAGTTCATCCGGTACGGGCGATGCTGTGCGCGATTGACGGACTTGTATATCGCCACCCGCCATCAGGATAGGAATGGCCGTATGGCTAGCCCTGGGTTGAAGCGCTGACATCACGCTTGCTATGGCGCGATGATGGTGGCGCCACCCCCCGCCGCATCAGTGAACACATGACCGGGAGGGGTGCTCCGGGAGCAGCGACTTGACCAAGTGCCCCAGGGTCCTTGGGCTCCTCCTCAAGCCAAACCCCAGCCCTGGTACCTGAACATACGCTGAACGTTCGAACGTCGAAGCGCAAGAAGACGACAAGTCCGATCGCCTGCCGGGATCCCACCACCGTGACGCTATGTACGCACTTTGTGCATGACGACAAGCCCGCTATCATTTGGATTATTGGGTTAGTACTATTCCCCGTGCCAGGACTGGGCCAAATAAGTATTTTTGCCGTGTGCGTCGGGGCGGGCGGCGGGTGGTGGCGTTTTTTTTGGCGTGCGATGCACCACCATCGTTGGCGATCGGGGACCGTCACGCCACATCCAGTGGGCCGCACAGCCATGATTGTTGTATGTCACGTTTCATTTGTTCCGTTCATTCCATTTCCGAATTGCTGATCCGACTGATCACAACTTCGATGTCGGGCAGGTTGCGGATCCCTGGGGGGGGAGACTTTTGCACCCTCCGAAAGGTAGGCCCGTTAGTCTGGTGACCCAGCTACGCTGGCCGCCCAGATCGTAATGCCTAAATGTGCTAGTCACCAGACTAGTAGCACGTAACGTCTGCCGTTTTTGCGCCGTCGATAACCATTTGAGCGCAGGCAATGCAGATGGTACGTTTTTATCTGGACCTGACAACAGTGTTCTCGTACTTGCCGTATCCCATGCGCTCTGTAACCTTTTTTTCTTTTCTTTGTCAGCTGTCAACAGGGCAGCCAGGGTCAAGTGACCAAGAGATTGGAAGCTTCCGAGGTTCAGCTGACGCGCGACTAGTCAGATTAGTGACACACATATCACATGTTGCTCGATAACTCACAGCCTACAGGTCCCAACCTAAACCGTCACTTGACTTGGATGGCTTCTAGAACCCATTTTTAGTAAGCAGGTTCCCACCGGAATTTATGAGCACGATAAATTCGTCCAGTTATGACATGACAAATGATTTCAGTGTTTGTTGTGGCACGTATGCACAGTAAAATAGGGCAATCAGCTAACCCGGTCCGATCGCTGTACACAAATACACATTAACGTGTACGCAGCGGCGAAGAAGTGAGCAATACGAGCATGCCCCGCTTTGGCCCATTGTGGCAGTCCGTTCGGCGGAGATTGCGACGCAAGAACTCAGCTGCATCGCTGGCAGTCACAGCACCGGATTTCGTCAAACTCGTGCCGATGTCGTTCAATGATGCGGCGAGGCTAATCGGTAATTTCCGGGTCAGACAGGGGGCTACACTTTTTGGGCGCGGAAGATCAACCATGGCCAACCTCCTTCGGACGGCCAAGTCAGGTAGCGACTGGTCTGCGAACGAGCTAGATGCGTACAACGTCACCGTTGTGCCTCAGAGCAAGGAGGAATTCTTTGGGACTATCCACTTTCCTGATCCAACCGAACCATCATTGGCGAGTTTCATGACCACCGAAACTCGAGAGAATGCCACGGACAAGCAGACGAAACAGTTGCTGTACTATCTTGACTTGGCGATGCATCCGACGATCGGTCAGGAGGCGGTTGTTGACAACTTTGCCGCTGAGCTATTGAGAAGCCTCGGCTACGATGACAACGATAGGATCGTTTTCATCCGGCATGCGCTCCCTCTCCTCATTTGTGGAACGAACTCGGTCGCTCAGACTGACGTGTGTATCATGGACGATGACGCAATTCTGCTGTTGCTGTTGCAGGAGGATAAGAGGTTGCGAGCATGAAGGATCCCGAACCTCAGGTTATTGCAGAGGCCATTGCAGCATTTGCACTCAACAATCGCAAGCGGGAACGTAACCTCGATCTTCCACCTCGTGATACCGTCATCTTTCCTGCCCTCACCATGGTTGGCACTATGCCTATGTTCTACAAGATCACTATCACTACGGCACTCAGCAAGGCCGTTCGGACCGGCACTTATCCGGAGATCGGGACTCGTGTGCTTCGGTATATCCCTACTTTTACTCTGCCTCGCAGGAATAGCGAGGGGATGCGGTCCCTTCCGAACAGGCTTGAAATCCTGCGATGCCTTGAAGCGTTCAAAAAATTCGTGGGAAATTGAAATGGGTACGTCCTCCTCGTATACAACCGTTTGACTTGACGTTTCTTGTCACATCAGGCGGACAAGAAAAGGAATTGTCGCTTGCGGCGAAGATACTCGTCGCGAGATCCTCCCTATTTCGACTTGGTGGAAAGACTGCATGCCTCCCAGTCAACCCGTCCATGTTATGGCTACGATGTCCATTGTTCCATACATTTGTCCAATACGATCGTTGTCACGTCCTCGTAGAGCGACGTCTTTCTGTACGCCTTACTAGCAAGTCGGGCTACGTGTAATACCCAGGCAAGTTGGCGTTTACATCCTCTGGCGACATGATCCGATAGTTTCATCACTCGCAGTCCAGATAGCCTACTTGGCCATCAAAAGGTCCATCAATCGTCAGCTTCAAATAATTACTGGCTTTGTCATGCATCATATTAAGTGCTCCATCTATCACGTGCTTGATCATATATCACTATTCGGCCGATCCACCATGCCGAGTTCCTTGGAAGGCTGCTTCGACGACCACGAGGTCATCCCATTTCCGCATTCATATCTTGCCTTGTTCGGGACCACCTCGGAATTCGAAGATATAACCATCTCGAGAACATCGGTGTTGCTCTTTGATAGATTGCTCCAACTGTGGTAAGTTCATCCGGTACGGGCGAGTATTACTGCGCGTGATTGACGGACTTGTATAGTTAGTATATTGCCACCCGCCGCGATCAGGAAAGGAATCATAGGATTTAGAATCACCCTAGGTAGTCCGTAAGGCTAGCCTGGGTTGGAGCGCTGACTCATCATGCTTGCTGTGACCGCCATCCCCCGCCGCATCCGTCGCTGGACAAGATTCAGTGAAGACATGACCGGGAGGGGTGCTCCGGGGATCCACCTACTCTCCTCCAAGCCAAACCCTAGTCCTGGTACCTGAACGTACGCTGAACGTTCGAACGTCGAAGCGCAAGAAGACGACAGGCCGACAGACCCGATCGCCCGCCAGGATCCCGCCGCCACGGTGACGCTATGTACACACTCTGTGCACTCTGTCAAGTCCGCTATCCCGTGTCTCTGTATTTGGATTATAGGGTGAGTACTATTCCCCGTACCGGCGCTGGGCCAAATAAGTATTTTTGCCGTGTGCGTCGGGGCGGGCGGCGGGTGGTGGCGTTTTTTTTTTTTTTGGCGTGCGATGCACCACCGTCGGTCGTTGGCGATCGCGGGGGACCGTCACGCCACATCCAGTGGGCCGCACAGCCATAATTGCTGTATGTCACATTTCATTTGTTCCGTTCGTTCCATTTCCGAATTGCTGATCCGACCGTCTATCACAACTTCGACGTTGGGCAAGTCGTGAATAGTGGTTCCCTGGTGACTCGGCCACATATCGACGGCTTGCTGCCCAGGCTTGTCGTAATGCCTATGTATATGCTCTAGTAGCACTTGACGTCTGTGTTTTTGCGCCGTCGGTAACGCCCAATATTTGAGCGCAGGCAATGTTTTTGTTCGGACGTCACAATGTTATCGTATTTGCCGTATCTTCTTTTTTTTTTCTTCTTTTCGCTCCTTTGTGCGCGTCGGCGCTGTCGATTGAGTACATGCTGTCATCAAGCGAGCGATGCCGATGACGGTCTCGCTGCGCTAAGTCCTGACAGATGCCCCGCCCCTGGGTTCTCCCATTCCCTGGTTAGCCGTCGACAGGGGAGCCAGGGGATTGGAAGCTTCCGAGGTTCCGAGGTCCAGCTGACGCAGGTCACGACTAGTCAGACCATGATGACACATGTCATACGTTACTCGATAACTCATAGCCTACAGGTCCCAACCGAACCCGGCGTAACGGATGGCTTCTAAAAACCCCCTTTAGTAAGCATGCTCGCACTCGAAATTCAAGAAAACGAGCGTTTGGTTTGGTTAGGGATCGAATCGGGATCATGCACATGTCTATAGCGACTCGTACCTGCCAGTGGACGTCTGGACCCTGGTACCACTGGCGCACCCGAATACCCGAAACCCCGAATATCCTATCCGATCGCCATTGGCACTGCTCTCCAGCACCCGCGGGATTTTCTGACCACCGAGTCCCCGACGGGCCCGATAGTCTATTGGCGTTCGGGAGTCGTATTCGTCGTTGCTCGGAGCGTGCCTACTTGGCGGTAGACCGGAGTCACAGACCAACGACGCTCTTGCATATGCATATGCATATGCCACGAGGTACTAGTGCTGGCCCGGGGGTGGCAGCTCAGCACTCAGGGGCCCATCGAAAACGTTTGACCGCTTTCGTTCGTGTTTCTGATCCTGCTTGGTTTTGAGCGTGTGTATGTTATGCTTTATGGAGTTCATCGGACGCGACGCGAAGGCTCTCGTCTTTATATCCAGCTTGCCCTGGGCCAGATCTTGCACTTGCACTTGCACTTGGGCTCGGACTCGGACTCGGACTCGATAGCGCATAGATCTCCGGCTTTGGTGGAGCATTATATCGATGAAGTTGCCCACCACCACCATCACCACCACCACCATCACTATCGTTTGTCGACTCAACCATTTCATCGATTTTTTTTGGACAAGCGTTCGGGCACACACACCCCCGCCTGCTAGGCCGGTCAAGTACGCATAGTATTTCCTAGGACGTCCGGGTGGAGTGAAGGCGAGGGTCTGAGGCGAACTCTGCAGCAAATAACCTATGCCTATGTCTATGCCTATGCCTATGTCTATGTTTATGCCTATGCCTATGTAAAGCCGGGTTAGGAGTAGTCTTACCTGGATTTAGGTAGCTCGAGTACTGTCTACTTCGATGCCTGACTCCTCCTCCATGGATTCAGAGTGTCACGACACCATTTCAGTACTTACCTCGAGTACAGTACGCCTTGCGATCGGATCCAACGTCCCAGTTCAGAGTAATACTATAATTCGTGAGACGGTTCATATTCTCCATTGCACCGCAGAATCCAATTACATGGGGGCATACGGGAAAGGCGTAGGATACCAAGAGATGCAGTCCTCGGCACAGAATGAAAAATCCATTCAACTATCGAGGCAGCGGTGATCAAAGTCGTACATCGTGACACTATCTATTCTAGATGAGAAAATAAAGATCTATTGCGTATAGACAGTCATCATGCGAACGAGGTATTATGCACAACGAGAAGGAGAGCACGACTGCCATGTACGAGGGACAGGTCGGGTCGATTACTTGCCACCAGTGGTGCCGAGACCCATCGTTGCCTTGAAGGTGTCGTAGATCCACCATTGGAAGCCTTGTGACGCATGTTAGATCGAAATACGCTGTCAAGTGTCATGGATAATACTCACCAGTCAAGGTACCGATCATGATCACACGGGTACCGAGGCCCTTGGTGGCAAGGGCAACTGCACCCGTTTCCGATGCAATCTGACCGATACTCTTACCCTTATTCGCAGGTTTGCCCATGAGGGACACGACCGAGTCGGCAGGATGTGACACGATGGCACAAACGATACCAGCAATGTAACCAGAGCTAAAGGTAACACCGAGCTGAGTCGCCTCGGAATAACTCTCCTTGGGCTCCGTGAAGACGTGCGTGTAGAACAACTGCGCGATCTTCTCAAAGAAGAAGAACTTGGCCATCGTGTAGGGGATCTAAACGACCATGGTTGGATTGAATAAGACAGAAGGAAATCAATGCCTCCAAGTGCTGACCTGACGTGACCAAAGAGGAACAATCGAGCCAAACGGATACCGCGTCTCGATCTTCTGATTTCTCATCTGGCTGAGGGCAGCGCCAAACGCAGTCGGGAACGTGCCACTTGGACTGGTCTGGATCTTGACCTTTGTCATTTCGAATGGACATAGCGCGATATCGGCAAAGACCTCGGCCGAAGCGGAACCTGCGAGCCAGATCGCAGGCTTGTATTGGTTGGACAGCTCTTCACCAGCCATGTTCATGTACACGTCCTTGAACGCTTCGTAGAGACCGTACTTGAACATGCCCTGGAGCGAGTACCCGACGAAGGTGGGACCGAAGCCTTTCCAGATACCAGTTTTCCCCTCCTCACGAACAAGGGTGGAAAGACCGGAGGTGAGGCCCTTGTATTTTGCGGGGTTCACCTAGCAGATGCTCGATTGAGAAACGGTTGTTTTGAAATGTTGAAATTGACCGTACCTGCATGTTACATTTAGCCACATCGAGTGGTGTAATACCGGCATGCGTGAAACCGCACGCAAGGGCACCGCCGAGCATGCACTTGGAGTAGTAAGAAACGTCATGAGGAACGGGGCCAAGGTATCTAGCATCATGATCCTCAGCGTCTGCCTGAACAAGCCAGAAAAAAGGCAACTACCTTGCATCCCACTTTCCAGACGGTGCCAAGTGAGCCATGGTAATGAAATAGGGAGGAAGGGGTTAGCCTATGGAAAAGACTTGACCTTGAACCAGAGAGGTCGTTATGGGGGAGTGCGGGTAAAGTGCGGTGCGGCGAAAGCCACTATAAACGGAATTTTCAAGCAAACAGCCGACCACAACACGCACGACTTGCGGCTTGAATCGGATCGGAATGGTCAACGCTCCGAGCGAGTCCTGAGCTGACACAACGATGATATTCATGGTTTACTACAATGTTTAGTTGCGAGAAGCGTTTTGCTGACTTGGGCCGCTGCTCACCCTTTTATTTTGCATCGTGTAGCGCGAAACGCTTTAATGATATTGGTTGCATCACGTCAGCAAGTAGGTGTACGACTGGGCAATTTGATCCTCAGGCTGTGGTGACTTGGCTTATCCGAACACACAGCCCGCGGTGGGCTGTAACACGGTGGTTGGATCGGTGTGTCTCTCGCCAAGCGTCGCCACCGTGAAGTCGACGACTAGCGGCGTCGATGTCATCTACCGTGCATAATCGTTGGCGTCTGACTACAAGCTCATCACGTACTTACCGTGCCCACGTCTGCTTAGAGGAAAATGACGAGTCAAGGCTGTACAGAATAACCTATGCGTTTTCTGGTGGCCATCACCGCTCACCAACACCTGGTGCATCTCAGCAGTTGTCACATATCCCGCCCAAGGATATTCTTCGGTCGTGTCTCTGACCAGTGATAGTACCTTCTTCTTCACCGCCCTCGACTCTTTCCCTCCGCCACTTTTATCTCCGCTGCCTAGATCGGAATCTTCCCGAGCACACCTCGACCCTCGTTCATTTGATATCACTGCCTTCGCATACTCTCCCAACATCCAAACGACGTCCCCAAACACCTTCGCTCTTCATGCTATCAAACATAGCCGTCCATTTTTTGGTAATCGCTGAGCGGACTCGATTGTGAGCTCCTTTGGGAGGACTTGCGCACATCACCGCCGACTCGGGCTAGTAATGATTTACATGGCCCGGCTCGGCTTAGTAGGGCTCAGGAATCGGGGCTCGTAGTATGAATCCATCCGGCTGCTGGTTCAGCCTGGCGGATATCGACTGGCGTTCAATCCATCGTGTTTCAAATCTCCGTTGCTCATCTGATCCACCCTCCGTCCGCCAGCAATCCCGTACCGATATATGAAGTGAACACGACGTACCGTATTATTACTTCATCTGATCAGCGTGCTTGCAAAAGGACAAGTGCTCAAAACGACTTGGCGATGTATGGAGGTACCCCCAATAAGTAAACGCGTAAAATAATAATTGTCCCTCTGTGTCCATTATGACGTCTCTGAATCACGTAGGCGGATGTTGGTACCGATCGTCTTCACCTGTTCCCCATCCCTCTTATCCCCTCTAGTTCTTGAAACTGTGCCTCTATCACCTCCGGAGGTAATCTCTGACCAATATCAGGATCTTCTTCGACAGGGATATCTGTCGATGCAAGAAGGAGCTTGCTGATGCTTTGGGCGTTGAGAAGGCCTCTTCCTCGGTGGAAACTGACGACGTTGAGTATACGCTATCAACGCCAACCCATGAATACCCGCAAAAACGAGACAACGAAGAATTACCCTGTCATGGTCCCGCTGGGTTATTCGATCACGGAAATCGTGCAGTGGCTTGACGGCTTTCCTATCATCGCCCATCTGCAATATCTGAATTCGGAACATGTGTGCGGGAATACGTTCCCCGTCAAGTTGCCGACAAAAGCCGATGATGGCGTCGAGAAGGTCTTGGGTGTCAGCTAGTTGGTCCCATATGGTTAGGTCTGTCTCGATCTTGATCCCAAGGATAAGTAGATTGCTCACTCGCAATACCGTCCGTGATGATCAGGAGGAGGACAGGTCTCGGAGTAGACGTTGCGTGAATCAGTGGAAGACTTTCTTCAAACACCTGGGCCACCTTTGCGGCCATCAGCTTTTCGCCTGGACGTCATGACAATGTTACAAGCAAGGACGGCGTCAGCTGAGTTCGGACTGACCTCTCCAAGTGGTGACGGAACTGAAGACGCGCTCAAATTCCTCCCTAGTCTGAGATTGATGACTCAAAAGTCATGAAGTCAGAAATGTGACCAAGGACTTACCTTGATGCAGGGACGAGATACAGCGTGATGTAAAAATCTAACATCTAACCCGTCCCATTTGTCATCTGAAGACAGTATATCAACAGTCCCTGCGAGAGCCGCTCGTGTTTGAGACCACGAGCGTTCCATCTAAAGGATATTCGCAGCCGATGAGCTTCACAAAGGGACTAGATAACGAACAAAGCTCACGGAAGGGGTGTCGTCGATCAAGGTAAAACATTTGGACTGACTGAAGCCTCACGTGAATGTGTGTTCGTCGATACATTCGCAGCGAAAACATACGTCAAGTGCTTGAACTGGACGCTTTCGCGCGGCTTGAGGGCCGTGGGACGTGGCTCTTTAGGCACCTCAATCCAGCCGCCGAACGGGCTCGTGTATGGCGGTGGGTCATTCTGGTACCCTTTGTCTCTCGTCTCGTTGAGCGATGTTCTGTTAAAGAGGAGTCGGATGAAGTGCATATTGGTGGTAACGAAGAGAGAAGCTCACGCAGTCTGACCATGCGGACTGAGCCATGGCATTGGCGTGAGTTTTCCAGGTGTCCTCTTGGGCGGAGCCCCGGCAGGACTTGGGGCTATCGTCATCGACACGTGGTCTCTGCGGACAGGCGACCACGCGGTCGTTCCTGCTGTCTCTTCAGCTGGCGTGAACGGTTGTGGAGGCTCGAGCTCGAATCGCAAGCTCGAGGCACACGTTAGCACGTCGTACTCGAAGACCTTTCGACGACACGTCAGTCCCATCACCAGCCGATCTTGCAACATGTTGGCACGTACGGTGTGACTTTGACCATACCTGTCTCGAAGTTGTGCACCTTGGCTGGATGAGTAACTAGTCGTCCCCACGTCTGAGTGGCACGATTATCACAGGCGGGCGTGGATACTGCCAGACTACTCACGCATTTCGCCCTATGAAACTCGACACATCAGCATTCCGCTGAGATCGTGATCAAAAAAATGAAATACCCCTAGTAAACCCCGGGCGATGTATAACTGGCCATTGGGCCCCCTATGAAGCGGGACTGCATACGGAGGGATGTCATTACCTTTCGTTGGGATCTGCGAACGAGTCGGCACTGCAGGGCAAGGTTCGAAGTTGGGGCTTACCCATGTGAGCGGCAGTCCCGGATAGCGAACGATTTCAGAGTGGTGCATGCGTGGTTACAGGAAGGAATCAGAATCTAGCGAGTGATATTTTGGAGCACCAGACTGGCGGGGCAAGGTCGGATTCGAGTTCAACTCGCTTTAGTATGATAGTCTGATTGTTCGAGATGGGTCTTAACTTGCCTGTCAGAGGGCAGGTGATCTAGAATGCTGAACGTTGTGACCCTTGGAATGATCAAGACGATCTCAATTTCTGGAATAACCTCGTTTTCGAGGTTGTACCTGCTTGTTGCTCCAAGATGGAGGTACATTTTACGAGAACCCATTGGGAAGCAGTATGGTGCTCCTATGGCTGCTTTCACGCGTAACAGTGGGCCCACACCCTCGACCCATCTAGACTCACAGCCCAGCCAAACGACCATGAGGCTCCAAAAACGCGGGAAATCGGTGGGGGAGTGGACCTCGTCCGATTGGTCGTACTGATAGTGACAAGATAAGTGACCGCGCAGCACGAGGCCTGCGCAGACCTGACCGCGTTGCCTGCCAGCCAACTATCAGGGCAGCCTAACTAGGATTGGAAGACATTAATTGATCACCTAAATAGCGTCTGTGCGCCATCGTATCTCACCCCTATACCGATCATCACATCTTCCAAGTTTCGCATTAACTCCCAGTGACGATCCGGAATGCCCATCCCAGTCGATCATTTTGGTGCACTTATCTCCGACTTGCCATGTTCTCCTTACCGTTCATGAGGTCGAGATCCGGCCTGATACATTGTATATTACATACCTTGCTTGCGGGTATGCCATCCCATAAGTAATTCAGTTCTCACCAGTCGGCGCAGAGCGGTCAGCGACGGTGATCATTATTCCATCCTGCACGGATTCATGAACGGGACCGTCATTTGACCGCTTTTCGTACCGAAAAGTGTTCAAGCAAGTATCTGCCGGTTACTAATCGGCAGAAATCTCATCCCGAGTAGCAGTCCGGGAGATCCAAGATATTCTTACTTGCGCGCTGCGATCACGTCGAAATACCATATGGAGTAGGCGGCGTGATGGAATGGAAGTAATGTGGCAGCTGATTAGTACTTGACGCCGTCGGACGACTGGGGGTCGGATTGTGGGTGGCATTTCGTCCAAGAGGCGTTGTTCAAGAGTCAGTGTCTGGATGAGTAGCCCGATGAGCGTACCTATTTCCGTTTAACACGTTGATGACTTCACGCCACGATGAGTCGAGACAAAGTCCGAGCCTAATTCTCGAAGGGTAGTTACCGTGACGATGCTCTAGGCTAAATATGCTGGACGTTGCGACCCTCAGAATGATCATTGAGATGGTCTGATCACCAGACCATCTCAATCATTCTGCCAGCGGTTAGCAATAGGTGGAGGTTCCAGGTTTTAGTATGGGGCTTTTAGTAGGTTAGAGTCGAGGTTCAAGAAATTGACCCAATTCGGACGAGATGGTACTCCCCGACACACCCTCAGTGACCAATGACCATTCTGCACGAGGACCCCCGCCGCAAGCGGCAACGAGGCTGAAAAAATGCAAGAAATCAGCACGAGGTAGACTTTATGTGATTGATCGTGCTGATAGTGACGAGACAGGTGCCTGCACGGCACGGGTCGCAGACAAACACGCATTCTCGTCACTCGCGTTCCTCAAGGGGGCGAATGCTCCACCCTGGCGTTTGGGACTTCCATTATCTAAATAGCATCCTCAGGCTTGCGACACCACCTGCTCCCCAGTTGCTCGCTTCCCGTCATACGACGAGTTCGACTTTCGTCTTCCTACCAGCCAACGCATCGTCCAGAGTCCAACTCCCTAATCACACCCAAACACCAAACGTGGTGACAGCACGGTTCTTGGACCCCCGTGAGCTATGGAGGTAAGTGACTTGGCCATGCCTCTCTCGCAGTCAACCAGTCCGCAGACTTACGCGTCTGCCTCCTCAGCCAGACGATCGGGATTTCTCTGGGAACGTCAAAAGACACGTCAATGACTTTCTCATCCCCAAATACACGAAGAACATGCCGTTCAGGCTCATAGACACATATACCGGACTCATCTTCGAACGATCAGATATCGTCTCGCTTCTCCAAAAGAGAAGGGATTATGATACGAAGCTCAAAGCTGTTATTGGGGAGGCTGAACGTCTTGCTACCCCGATCGACCCGGAATGCCCATCCCAGCTCTCGCAGCTCGATCGACTCGATTCCTTTATTGCCGAGTACTTGGCGTACGCCATGTTCTCCCACCGTTGGCGAGGTCGAGAACCCACCCTCGACGATGTCAGAAAGGCGAGTCATGGCATCTATTCCATGGATAATAATCTCGCAGAGGATCACCCAAAAGTTCTTCGCCTATCCAAAAACGAAGTTAGCGATCTCCCGTCTGGCGTAGAAAAGCTCCAAGAATTTTGCTGCCTGGCAGCGAAATGCGGGTTTCGCTGGGCGTGGTCCGACACGTGTTGCATTAATAAAACGGACTATGCCGAGACGTCGGAATCCATTAACTGCATGTTCCTCTGGTATCGCTGTAGTGAGGTGACGATCGTTTACCTCGATGATGTCGAAGATGTCGAAGAAGGCCGTTTACCGGCTGTGGACGATGAAGATGGTAGCCGGTGGTTTGAAGATCCCGAGATCAGGAACTCTTTTTCCCCTTCTAATCCATCACTACCACCGACGTCCTTCGACACCTACATCGAGACTTTCCAAACTGAACCATACCTTTCTCTCCATGACCGCCTTCGTGATGGAGCTTATCCCCAACTCCGATCCATGCAGCCGGATTCCCAGGTTGAGACACCGAACTTGAGAACCCACCTCAGTGAGAATTTCCCAACTGCCGAGGATTGCAAACGCATGGGCAAATACCGCGCGCTACCGGTTTGGGTCACAAGGGGTTGGACATTGCAGGAGATGGTCGCATCCAAACGTCTTCGGTTTTACAGCAAGCGGTGGACCTTGCTAGAGGAAGCCAACGATTTCGACACTGACGAAGAAGCGGAAAAGATTTTCATATCTTCGTTCAAGTATAGAGCTCGGCTCGTTGATCATTGCGCTAATGGCATCTGGCAAGACGTGCTAGAGCGCACCACCGAGGTTCCGAGGGAAGATTTAGTCAGCTTCAAGGTGGGGACGAGGGATGTTAGGACGAGGTTGCGGTGGGCGGCGAGAAGGACGACGACGAAAATCGAAGACATGGCGTACTGTCTTCTTGGTATTTTCGACATCAGCCTCCCAGCTATGTATGGGGAAGGACCCCGTGCATTCACCCGTTTGCAAGAGGAGCTCATGAAGCGCACTGGTGATATCTCGCTCTTCGACTGGTGTGGACGTAGCTCCTCCATCAACTCCTTCCTCGCATCTAGTCCCGAATGCTTCATAGCACCCAGTATCCCTGAACCCAACCTTGACGACTCGTCTGACTCGATATTCTGGATGATTGTGGACCTCTTCTGTGCGATATTTCAAACCACGTGGAGCGGTGTCAAGGCCATAGTGGGCAAGGTAAAGGATTGTATCAAGAATGTTACGAAGTCACCGCCGCCCGGCCACGCCCTCGTCAATGGAGAGCTGAATGTCTCTCTGTTCGAGCATCAAGTCAGAAGCTGCGACCGTCTGGAGAATTCTACCTCGAACGACATCCATCACCATTACAAACTGGAGGTCGATGGCCTAGTAGACACTACGGTCACCTTCGCGTCGCATGTTTCCGATTTGATGAAGAACCCAAAACAATATTATTTATGCCGCACATGGAATCGGCACACCCAGAACGTGTTCCACATCTTTCTCGATCTCATAGAGTACATTATGAAAGACGCCTGGAAGGAGATCTGGAGTAGCAACGACAGCGAGTCGGATTGCCCCAGGTGTAAGTGGCGGCGCCAAAATCAATCGGATGGAATACTGACTATCCCAAAGCCGTAGTCAAAGATGAGACAGATGACCCAGAATCGAAGCTGCGAGAAGAGATGCAGATGAAGCGAAAAGAAGTGCTGAAGTTCTTCAAATGTCCATTTCCGGTGTCCCTGATCCATGTCAAGGATGGGCGTGGGGTCAGGGTGAACACGGCAATCCGGGTGGTATCCGTTTATTCGAGGTTTGATTTTACGATGCCTGTAGTAACGCAGTTGGTTCTGTAAACAGATCGTGAGCAATGTATCTTTCATGACCGTCGTTAGTAGTAGGTAAGGGTTGTTATTGGTGACAAAGAACGACCAAAGGGGAAGATTCGGACGCGACGTTCGTACTATCTCCTTGGCCCATCTATCTGCAATGCCAATTTTCCATGGAGAACGGGCCCATTCATCTATTAGATCCGGGTGCAAGAAATTTGGGATGGCGTTGACCTTCCACAAGCGCAGACTTTGTTGCTGCGTCAGCTCTTTCATTGCGCATCGAACGCACATCATGCGGTCAGAACTCAGAAGGTTTCATACCACTTAACGCCGACCCCGACCGGGTGTCGTCTGACTTGATATTTCAGATGGTGACCGTGCCTGGGTCTACATGCCACCGCTTGGCCACGGGAAATTATTCAATTGACTCAACAGCTACTCGGAATGGAGTCGTAATTACATGGCAACTCGGAACACTGGCTGTCCCACAACCACAACAAACTTGGGCGAGAGAGACGATTAATTCAGAATTGAATTCTCTAGATATCCATCGCTGGTGCACCGTAGTAGCGCCGAGGATCTAGGATGAGCGCGGCGGATAAATCGGGAGGTCTTCCCACATTCCTTAGCGTCACGTCCGCAGTCTTAGCCTCGTCCGACGATGAGAAACTTTTGATCGCAGTCGCCACAAACCATCAGAACCGTAATACCTCACCATGTGAGTTGTTATTTCTCTATTCGAGGTTGACGATACATGCAGTATGAATTAACTCCAGCTCATTCAGCATTGCGGCGCAGAGGCTTTTAAGGTGCCCTCCTGCCTCCTCGGCTTGTCGTAAATATATCCCGAACTGACCAACGTAAGTGATATGCGATAATTCAGTATTCCCACCTTTCTCTTTCTCCAATTGCTTTATAATTGGGCTGGTCCCTGCTGTTTTCCCCTCTTGCGCAACAGATTCGCCTTTCACGATGTTGACATGTACTATACGGTTTGGATTACTTATTCTGCTCTCTCTTTCGGTGGGGGTACTTGGCGTGCTTCAGCCTGTTGTCCCGGCTGCTGGACAGTCTATTCATCTAACACGGCGGTCTCGGCCCGCGCGCAACGAAACGGAATGGGCTCAATGGGCAATGAGCCAGCGAGACGCTGTCATTACAAAGTACGGATTGCAACCGAACAAGAAGCGGGGCACGGGTCAAAACCTGTAGGTTTCTCGACCGAGTTTTGGCTTTGCTTGTCGCTGACGTGGCGCTCAGTATTGTGAATGAAGGCTTTGACATGAGGTGAGAACGTTCGGTGAAGTGCTAGCTGATCTCACCTCGCTCCTCTAGTTTCTATGGTTCATTAGCCATCGGCACGCCACCGTATTCCTTCAACATTGTTCTGGACACTGGCTCTTCGTACGTCCTGAGAAGCGCGAGGTACACCAGCATACTTAGCAAGTCCACCTTAGCGACCTCTGGGTTGCGTCGTCGAGCTGTGAGTCAACGTGTGCGGGAACTGGAAATTATGATCCTGCAAAGTCTTCGACATTTAAGAGTCTCGGCCGTGGTTTCGAGGTTACTTATAACAGTGGTAAAGCAATGGGCAACCTCGTCGAAGATGTCGTGCAGATGGCTGGATTCTCTGTGCCGAATCAGCAATTCGGTATGTTGTTGTTTTCGTTCTCCTTTACAGAGGTTGTGACGACATTCAATTACTTCTCAGGTTCCGCAACCACAACGTCATCCAATTTCTTACAGAACCCCGTGATGGGCTTGATTGGTCTTGCATGGAAATCACTGTCGTCGTCGGGTGCAATGCCATTTTGGCAAACACTTGCTAGTAGTGGCGCCTGGGATTCACCGTTGATGGCTTTCCAACTTACCCGGTACGTTGGGGTATCGTGCCTGACACACGCCTAGATTGACGTGCTCGAACGCAAGCTACATTAATGATACATACGCTGGCGACTTGGAGCCCGGAGGATCGTTGACTATGGGTAGGGCAACGTGGACATTAAGAGACGCTCCACTTACCTTTACAAAGGTTATGTCAACAAAAGTTTGTATACGGGCAATATCGATTACCAAAATATCCCAAACGGCCAAGCTTCGTATTGGTTGCTAGAGATTACGTGTAAGTGGAACGGCATGCAATCACTTGCGAATTGTTTGATATGTAATTTTGACCGATAGCAATGACTGTGCAAGGAAAGCTCGTATCCTTTCCTAGTGGGTCTGCGTCTTATGCTGCGATCGACACTGGCACAACACTTGTGGCTGGCCCCCCCTCGGGTATAGCAGCCATTTACGCTCAGATTCCTGGTTCGTCTCCTGGGACTGGACAATGGGAAGGGTTCTATAGTTACCGTAAGCTCCTATATTCGCTTCTATACAATACATAATGACTGACAATCGTTACAGCATGTACACAGAAGGTCACTGTGGGGATTTCGTTTGGTGGACCTAGCTGGGCAATCAGCCCTGCAGACTTTCAATTTCAACCGACCGGTTCTTCTGACTATTGTTATGGTGCATTCTATTATATACCCAACTCATCCAACGTGTCGCAATGGATCATTGGCGATACATTCTTGGTGAGCACTCACCACCCGTGCCTCGTTTCTTGCATGAGTTGACGTGAGCATGATCTCTGAGAAAAACGTGTATTCCGTATTCCGATATGACCCACCCTCTGTGGGGTTTGCGGCCCTGTCCGAAGCAGCACTCGCGATGAACGGGATTAATGATGCAGTTATCCCCACCGCGACACTCGGAGCCACTATTGTTTTCGCTACCAACGCTGGCTCGACGACGACACGCACCTCCATCACCGCCATGTTGTTCATTTCTGTATTGCTCTCTTTTGTGATGTTCTCGTAGACCGTTTTCAGGGACTTTTTGGAACCAGGGACATTGGTGGATAGGAAAGTCACTGTAATGTTGTACATGTGCTCGGACCGGTTTTATTTTTTCTTCTTCATTGAAACGTTCTATGAAAGCCGTGCACTGGCCCAGGCTGCTGCGTAACTATCAGCGTGGGATGGGACTTGGCTGGGGAATGATCCGATTCGCGGCTACAGCTGCGCATTAAACAGCACTCAATGCGCAGCTTGTCCGGGTGACATCCTTGGCACTGAGGCTGAATATATTTCTAGGAACCGTCCTATTTTCTTTCTCTCTAACTCGCACCGTGACCTTTGCAGTTGATCCGGCGCTTCACCTTGACACTCGACGTCCACACCCGAGTATCGCTGGTCCGAAATGATACCGAATCTCGTCTCTGCTGGGTCGTTTCTGTTCCTATTGTTCTCGCTGCAGGCGCACGCAGTGCCAGTGGATCCACCAACACCTGGTCTGACGATACCCTTGCGGGTGAGGTCCCCTACCAGCGGTCGCAGCCTAGATGAACGTGCTTTCCTGGCCAAGAGCCAACGGGATATCGCCATTACCAAGTACGGGGGGCAACCACTCGAGAAGCGAAGTACTGGTTATAACCTGTACGTCCTCTTTTCCTTGACTCAAGTCGAGAGTTTGGGCGTGAGCGCTGACGCTCGTGCAGGATCGTCGATCAACTCTATGATTCTGGGTTCGTGGTTCCGAACAGCCAGCTCGGGCTTGTTTTTTTGCTGACTTGGGGGAACACTTAGGTACTATGGTTCGCTGGCCATCGGCACGCCTCTCGCTTCCTTTGATGTCATGTTAGACACGGGGTCATCGTGAGTCCTGATGTACGTTCACCCTGATCGTTCCTGAGATTGGACATTCGCGCCCAGGGACCTCTGGGTCGTCGCGAACTCATGTGGGTCCGCCTGTGGAGGCATTGCCACACTCAACCCGTCTTCATCGTCGACATTCAAGAACCTTTCGTCGACGTTCTCCATCCAGTACGGTTCAGGTTCAGCCTTTGGTTATGTCGGCCAGGACACCGTCGAGATGGCGGGTTTCTCAGTCTCGAACCAAGGCTTTGGTACGTCGTAATCTGCTTCTCGACCATTCGTTGGCGCAGTCGTTGATCGTGTTGCGTGTGACTTGCACAGCCGTGGTGGATGCAATGTCGATGAACCTCCTCCAATCACCCGTGTCTGGAATCATGGGCTTGGCTTGGGACCAGCTTGCGAGTTCGCAGCAGATGCCGTTTTGGCAAACGCTCGCGAGTAGCGGGACTATGGATTCAGCTTTGTTCGCGGTCCAGCTTCGGAGGTAAGATGAGCATGCGACGAGATTCGTTTGGCGTACTGAAGACTTGAGGTAGATATTCGAATGCCTCGAACCCATCCGGGTTGGAACCTGGAGGCGAACTCACGTTGGGTGCGTCATGTGTGAATTAGAGTTTTGCAAGTGGACGTCTGACCGTGTGTCACAGGATACACGAACAGTAGCTTGTACACGGGTTCGATCGACTATGTCGATATCCCTGGTACCCCGAGCTACTGGTACCTCACTCTCAACTGTAAGACTCCCCCGTCCTTGTTGTGAACAAGAACAACGACAGCTAACGGGATGTGATGGACAACCGACAGCGTTGACGGTCCAAGGTACTGCCATATCGGTAGGGAGTGGGACGATTGTTGCCATCGACACCGGTACGACCAACATCGCCGGGCCCTCGTCCGCCATCCAAGCCATCTACGCTCAAATACCAAACTCATCCCCCGGAACGGGCGAATGGTCCGGATACTACCAATACCGTACGTCGTCTCACCCTCCACACATGTTATTTCGACTCACCGTTGACCTTTCCATACACACAGCCTGCTCCACGTCGGTCACGGTCGATTTTTCGTTTGGTGGAAACACGTGGACGATGAGTCCGGCCGACTTTCAGTACACGTCGATCAGCACGACTGAATGTATCGGTGCATTTTTCGAGACAGGTTCGTCGGGGATTGGGGGTGGGACGCCGTCGTGGATCATCGGGGATGCGTTCCTGGTGCGTATTAATATTTCCCTTTTTGCTCGTTTCTATCCCCCTTCCCTCTCCATCGCTCGACTTGTCATCCTTCATCGTTCGCTAACGACCAAACCTCTACACAGAAAAATGTCTACTCCGTTTTCCGATACAACCCACCCTCGGTCGGCTTCGCTGCCCTCTCTGAAGTCGCCATCGCCCAGAACGGCGTCAACGGCGCCGCCCCTACCCCAACGATCGGTACCGTTGCTGCAGCGGTGACCAACACGAACGGTGCCACGTCCCGAGTCCGAGTACGCGGCGGACTCGGACACGTTACGTTGGTGGGGATGCTCGTGACGACGATGGCGTTGTTGGTGCTATGATCCCTGTGATTCCCTAGTCCCAGGCCGCACGCACACCTCGTCTTTCTTTCTCTTTCTTTCTTTCTGCTTTCTTGGATATATCTTATTTAACTAATTCGCATTGCGTTTTGCCGTACTCTGGGGGGTGAGGACCAAACAGACAATGTCGCATCGTCGATCGTACACATGGCTAGGTTTTCTCGTTGCTGTACATTCGGAACATCGTGTAGCGTATCACGGACTATCAACTATTTCACTCCTTTCGGGATGGTGTTTCGAGCGACGTCGATGATTCGTGGGGCACGTATCCTTGGGCTAGGGTACATAGCAACGATGTGGGTTGTGCTCGTTCACATATATACCCGACACGCGTGGGGTTTTAAATCTTAAACATGGTGTTCAATCCTGATAAGATATTCGCGTCGCGTTACAATCTCCGGTGGGGGCCCATACACGTATCCAAACGTCCTAAAACCAAGAAAATAAAGAAAACAGAGCGTACAACATACCCAAGATACCGCCGTCCCTCTTCCTCCTCCTCTTCTACGCATCGTCGTCGTCCATGTCAAGACCGACGCTTCCAAGATCCACCACCTGAACTGCCAATTCCACGTCGACATCGCTTTCCTCGGCCTGTCCCTCGGAGTGCACGACCGGCACGTCACCGACGCGCCGATCAAGCTCACTCTTACACTCCTTCTCCTTTTCCTCGTCCAAGAAATCCAAACACGTCCCGAGACACCCCCGCCACCTAATCGGTACCGCCCCACCCACATCCACCCCCGCAATCCGACGTTCCCATGAAAACCGCTCCGACGCATGCCTCACAAACAACCGCCCCCTATGCGCCGGGTTCGGACACGTCCCTGTCCCTGTATATGTCCCCGTCGACGCACGCTGGTCCTCGAGCGTGATGGTGTCGATCGAGAACCGTTTACGAGGTCTGAGGATCCCAGGGACGGCATCCATGAGGGTGTGACGGACGTTGGGTGGGATAGACCATTGGTCAGAGAGGGGGAGACCATAGTACTCTGCGATGACGGTGTGCGCGGGGGTCGTTTCGGATGGTGCGAGCAGGAGGCGGAGACAGAGCTCCGTGAGGGGAGGGACGCGTGCTAGGGAGAAGGTGACGGGGGAGAGAACTGGCTTGGTAGAGCCCAACAGCGCTTCTTTGCGCAGGGAATGAAGTCGCGTCAGGGAACGACGCGATCGGAGTGGAGAACGCGACCAGTCATGGTTGGGAGGGGTCTGGGAGGGGTCTGGGAGGAACGGATTTGGATTGACGAGGAGTTTCTCGATCTTCATGTCGCGCATTTGCCAAGGCAAGAACTTGAGCTGGTTGTTTGAAATATTCAGTTCGCGGAGATTCGTCAGGCGAGAGATGTCGGGGGGTATGAATGTGAGCCTGTTACCCCCTTCAAGAAGCCGTCTATCAGATGAAGGTTGTTCGGCGTGACGAGAAAGTCGGCAACATACGAAGACTCAGGACGGTGAGATTTTTCACTGAAAAGAGTTCGGGAGAAAGCGAGGTGATCATGTTGCCCATAAGATAGAGCTTGAGGACGTGTCGTTCTTTGCCAGAATCCTTGATCGACTGTGTTCGTTCGAAAGAACGCGTGCGGGCGGACTCTATGGCGGGTTCAGTGTTGACACGCGCCAGCGCGCGCCCCGAAAAGAGGTTCTGCTCGGATGACTCGGGCGTGTTGAAAAATCCGGCCAGATCACCGATAGAAGCAGGTATAGACTTGAGTTGTTGATTGCTGCTCAGGAATAATGAACAAATGGGAGACGAGGGGGAAGCGGCGGTACCTGAGATCAATCTGGCCGATACCAGTGTCAAAAGGTTTCCGAAGCGCGTCATCCCAGATACGTTCCTCGCGATCAATGTACCTCGACGTGCGATGGGATGGAGGGCTTGCGTTGGGAGAGCTGTTGCTCAGATATTTGTCTTCCTGCAAAGAGCGTGAGGCAGCTACCCGGCTCAGCCCGATGGGACGCGTGAACGTCCCAAGAGGGGTGCAGGGTGGAGAGTTTGCCTTTTTTTCATAGTTTGGGAGTCGTTTGATGGCTTTCGTGGACGCAGCGAAAGGATGTGAGAACGGATTGCTAGTCGGTTGAGGGGGCGAGTCGAGCGAGTACGGGAAGAGAGGCGGGCTGGATGGGGGCGATGAGTCGACGGGCCCGGAGACGGGCGATGACGACGGGCTCAGGTTGACTGGGGAGGAGGGCAAGGAGGACACACGGGAAGCTTGACGATACATGAAGTAGAAAAAGGTTGTTGATTCGAGGAGAGGTCGTGTGACTAGAATAAATATGTAGCGCATCCCGACTACAATTACGTTTCGACACGACGAGCAAGCATCGCTCTGCGCCAGTCACCAAGATATCCAGCACTCGATAATCAACTGGACGGCTCGCAACTCAAAGGCTCACATGCCTCCTTCCCCCCAGGTTTCGCTTGTGGTGGTATAGGGACGACAGTCACGTCAGCATGTCTAAACGTCCGAAGCCCTGTCCGGACGATCCTCAAGCGTGACTTGCAATGGGGATCCGGACACGCGACCTCTCCATCCGTCGTCATCCAATCATGCGGATGCGTCACCCGTTGCTTGGCCGCCAAGAGCGGGAGGACAGCGCCTAAACATCAGCGGGATCTGTCAATCACGCTTGACGGACAGCCCTCTGATTTGTGTACTCACTGAGCGAATAGATGGAGAAACCTTGGCCGGGAGGGAGATGGAGCATCTCGCCTTGTAGAGTGAAGTAGTCTCCCGGTTTCGCGCCGCATAACACGCGCTCGGTCGGTGGGCAGATGACCTCGACGCGAAGGTCGTACAGTTGAAAGCTATCGTCCGAGGAATTCTGTGGCATGGTGAAACGAGTGTCAGCAACGCTGATGATCAAGATCGTGTTCTCGGGAAGCCGCGTTCACAGTCGACATTGTCCCCGTTTCATGTAAACCACACGGGAAAGTTACTTCTGGAGGCAGTAGATTTAAGTTGTTTGTGACAGAAATAACCACAAACTAACGGACTTGTGGACAGCTACCATGGGACCGATCACATTGGCTTCGTTGTACGTACTTGCTGGCGTTTCGGCTGCCAGCGTTTCTCCACACCGTCCCTTTTACAGGCAGAGACGGATGAATACCAGTTTGGCTGGCTCATTCAAAGGGTCACCATCATCGGTGCTGGACCAAGGTGCTGTCTAGTTCTCCCAATCATCATTCACCCACACCCTCTTTCTAGTAGCCTGGTCGCATACCACGAACTGACAGAAGGTGGTCTAGATGTTCGTATCTTTGAGCGGGACAGCGTCCCGGGCGGAATTTGGCACTATACCGAAGAGGTTCTGCTCGACGCTCCCGTGCCAAACGCCCCGACCACAGTAGGTGACTCCCTCCCTCCACCTGGTGTCGATTTGCCGTATTCAGAAGAGTTCGAGGATGGTGACAAGATACGGAGGGATCATATAAGACCGAGACCGCTTTGGGAGTCATTGTCTTCGAATGCGCCTTTCGTATGTTGTTTTATGTGCCATGGGGGCTAGGCTTGCAATGTCGATGACCATGTTTGCATAGCCTTTGCAACACGTAGGTGGGTCGTATCTGCTCATTATTCTGGTTGTCGCCTTTTCTTCAAATTCCTTGGCCTGCGGGTACACAATGGGGTACGTCCCGGTCCTTTATCCGAACTAGCCACTCGCTTCAGACATTAGAACTCTCACATTATCAAATTCGCAACTACGTTCGATCTCGTGCTTCCTATCTCAACATCAACAGCGATGATGGAAACCATGCGACTACTTACAATACCCGTGTAGAGCGCATCGAGAAGCAAATCAACCAAGCCGGGCAAGAGCAAGGTTGGAGACTCTGGCTTAAGTCCCTTGGTTCAACACTCCATCTTATGGATGGGTCGATATCCAGGATTTCGATGCTATTGTCGTTGCTTCTGGCAGGTACAATGCACCATCAATGCCCTCTATTCCTGGTCTCGAGCAGTGGGTTTGGAGGTTTCCCGATCTTCTCCGTCACTCGAGACAATATCGATGACCAGAGGCATATGCAAATCGGACGGTGCTTATCGTTAGTGCATCTGTACGACACGTCTGCATCGCCTTCGTCTCTCGCTGACAGGAGGTCCAGGTTAGTGGGTCTGAAATATCCAGAGACCTGAATTCTCACACTAGAAGGGTCTACCTATCTTTCTGGGTGAGACGTGAAATGTTCTCACTAGCTTGACCAGATCTAACTCTTCCGTGGTATTCAAGGCTGCCAAGGGTATGTTCCGAAGGGGTGACCAAAAGTGGATGTTATCTCTGACACTCTAAAAGATAGCATCGCGCACCATAGACTCGAAATGACCATCCACCGGCGCTCCAGAAACACGACTCTCGTTGGGGAAATCAAACAATTTTCGAAGGGTCTCCCGTCCAATCTGGCCTCGTCGAACTCATGAATGGTACTGTGTGTTTCTTTAGAATGTGTTTCGGCGGTAGTGATTGACACCATGTCTAGATCCTCTCGGGAATCGACAGTGTGATACTTGCTACTGGCTTCCGATGCTCGTTTCCATTATTGTCGCAATATTACGATGGTGCAACCTATGTACCTCATGAAGGCTCAGCTCCGACAGCATCACCTTCCCTTCCCCTGGACGGCTCGCCTATCCGAGACCCCACTCTTGCACTCACTGGCAATCCGTGACCAGTTTTGTGCATCGTGCTTCACCTCTGTTTATTCAGCGATCAGTCACTATAGGCACGCAGACGTTCCCTTTGTCGGATTATGTGACGCTTGCGCTGGCCAAAATCTGGACAAACATGGCAAAGCTCCCGGACAGTCAGATGATGTGGGCGTTGCACGGGAAGAGCATAGAGGAACGTGGAGGATATGGAAAGAACACCATAGTCCTTGGCCCGGAGCAGTATTTGGGCAAGTCATCTGTCTTACTTCCCAACCGTGACATAGCTAGCATCGACTATCTAATTAGCTGGCTAAATGAGACAGCGGTCAAGTACGGAGGCAAGCAGGTCGGTTGCATCCCATTTTTGTCGAGATCCTGATACTGACAATGCTCACCAAGATTGATTATCTACTGAAAAATAATACTTTGCTTTGCTTGTGTGGATATGGTCACAGGCATGACTTAGTTCTTCCAAGGTCACTTGTTACTGGCAAAGTGCTCATTTTGAAGGGCCAGTCAAGGTGAGAGATGAAGTGGTGCTTGCATCTCTCAGACTCATACCAAACAATGGTGTGGACCAAGTGATGGATAATGTCTCAAATTACTATGATGATGACTGGTATGAAGATCAGATGGAAAGCTAAGTATTCATGACACAATCTGTTTGGATCTCCTGTTCAAGGGGAAATGCAACTGCATAAGGCAAGATGTGGTTATAGAAATGATATCTATGAGAAAGAGAAGACAATAAAAGTAAAGTAGTATATGAGGGAAAAAAAATCATAACAGCAGATCATTCTTGCATGTGATTGGGAGCTAGATTGGTGATTGGAAAGGTGCCCAGGCTTTCTGAAAATCAGCATGACTTTTTAGTGATACAATAGTAAACTCATACTAGAGGGCAGTTGGGTGGTTTGTTGTCTTGAATCTGGGTTGAAGGGCTGCTTTCAACAGGAAAGTTACCAATCCAATATGATAAAATTATGAATACTTACATGGGGAAACACTCCTGGGGTATGAATGTCAATTTTCCCCTGACCCAAGTCCCAGGTGACTATTGTCTGGGGAGATGGCAATTGACCCTTTGCCATTCACTGTCCTCAATGACTGGGCCAATCTGAATAAGTGTCAATCAGGCCCATAGGTGGTAATGAATCCTCTGTTGATGACTTGATAACATACCCAGCACTATAGTACTTGATGTCTTTGTACTTCATTGCCTGGTTTGACCATGCAAGTGGAGTGACTGAATACCATGAGAGAACAATAATGTCAAGATTGATGCACTACTCACCACATGGATCAAGCCCCAGTACCAGTAGGACATGGTGGTGTGTTGATTGATCGGGGAGCATTTGACTGCCATGACAATATTGCCATATTGACTTGTTGTTGTCGAATCTCAAGCTCACTCCCACCCGAGGTATGTGGTCTGGCAGGATGGAAAGCGACCGCGTGTATCATTTCGCCGTCGTCGGTTCCAACCACTATGGAAATTCTCAGCGTTGTACGAGTCCGAGTCACGCTCAGTAGGAACTTGCTACGCACTGATATTTGTGTTTGTCGACGGCGACGTCTTCGTCGATGTGTACCACGTCCGCCGGTTTTCTCGAAGTGTGTCAAGGTCGAGGAGAGAGAGAGAGAGAGAGAGAGAGAGAGAGAGAGAGAAAGCGTGAGTGTTCGGATCGATTTCGGACTCGGATTCGGACTCGTTCTCGATATGGGTTCTGTATCACACAGTCTTTCGATGCTTATTCATACGAGCGTTCCTTGAACCTCGTCGGCGGGCCAGGGGCGACCCCAAGCCTGCTCCCATCATTCAGTGAATTCATTGGTGAAACCTCTTCCCTCGCTGTCAAGGGCGGCCTTGGAGCCTTGCGATATCACTGCTCGTCGTACTGATTGCAAACTTTACAAGCCCTCGGTCACCTTTTCGTGTGCACTTCCATTGCGCAAATACCTCATCAAGCATGAGACACCACTTTTTTCAGGGGAAGGTGAATTCACGTCGCGGACCCGGGCCCACGAATATGCAAAGTGAACAGAATTCGAATCTACGAGACAGGGTACGTAGCACCCTGCTCGAGATTGAACGGTGCACTCTATCAAGACGAGCACGGTCCCCTTGGGACGTCTCGAATCCGCAACGGAAATTAATTAAGGTAATAAATCTATTTCAAAAAAGAGGTTCAGGTGAGACCGTCGTCGTTCGCGGGAAACAAATCTCGGTGGACCCGCTCGCCTGTCTCGTGCCAACGCCAGGCGGCGACGAGAAATGCTTGACGCGTGCGATGCCGCTGTTTCGAACACCTTGCTTGGTTCCAACCACGTTGCGTTCTCCGCGCGTCATCGAGCGTGGTCCGCCGTTCTCGCAGTACCGCGCGTCTCCCTCCCTCTCTCCAACATTGTCCTTTCCGTCCGGGCACGCCAGTCGTCCCTCGAATACTAGAACATGAGTACATCCATCTTGGCTAAAACGTTCCAAGTAATCCTAACCCGCAGTTTCCCGAGAACGAAGAACGACCGATTCCATTTCCATTTCCATTTCCATTTCCGTTTCCGTTTCCAAATTTCCCGTTCGTTTGCGTTCTTACTTGTGCCGACGGTGCGTCATTAATCATTGCTCACACAGTGCACGCATGTCCGTGATGTTTTTCCCTCCCCACTTACTTGTTCAACTGGTCTCGAAACGTTCCCCGCTGCTTTATGCATACTTTAACCTGTTAGCCCCCATTGCTACTCCGATCCTTTATTTTACGAACGAACCATGATCACGATCACCCACGGGCCACGATTCGCAACTCTCGATACCTAAACGGTTTCCACGTTACGCTGGAGTGGGGGCGACGGTCGTACTGACAACGTCGCTTTATTCATGTTGCAGTGATTGAAAGACGACGATCAAGTGCCCTAATCTCTCCACGTCTTCTGAATCATGTACAGCTATATGCCATATTAGAGAGAGTGATGGAGTGGTAAGTCTATGCCCCTGATGAGCAAAAAAAAACAAGATAAAGGGAAGAGGACGAGCGATACCACGGTGCGGACCCGCTTCGAGGCAGCGAGGGCAAGATGAAACATGGAAACGAAACAAGATACAAGAGAACCGTCCCCTTCCGACGTTTAAAATACACGACCATGCAACGTCCGCGTACGGACTCCACGACAACGGCGACTCCCACCCTCTTCTCACCCACACCCCGCCGCCCGGTCTCAGCTTCGCACATCTAGGACAGTCGGCGACAACGGCTGTGCCTCCCCACCTGACGCATTAAACATCGCCTTGAGCGCGATCTCATTCCGCTTCTGCCTCACCCTCTCCGCTTCCTCCGCACCCCCCGTCATCTTGAGTTTCTTCCCATTCACAAACCCCGTCAACTCATGCTGAAACGCGTCCGACCGACTCGCCAACTCCTTCTCCCGATGCTTTTGGTTCGCCGCGATCGCCTTCATTCGCTTTTCAGGATCCACCGCCGCACCCCGGATTTCCATCATGACCGTACTCAACCCCGTGTGGCCTTCCTCGACCGGCAAGGGTTTAAACGCTCGCCCACGCGCACTGCCGCGCGCACCCGGCGCTGTACCCCGAAGTGAAATCACTTTTTGTACGTGCCCAAACACGTCAAAGAGCGCTTTGTGGTCCTCGAGTAAATCCGCCAACAACTCTTCCTGATGTCCCAAAAACCCTTGTTCCTCCACGATAATCTGCAACTCTTCCTCCCACGTCTTTTTCCACATGGGCTTGATTGTATCGATGTGTTCCTTGAGGCTGGCCAATTCGGTCGCCGCGGACGAGACGTCGTCCTGGATCGCCTTGAGTAGGTGGGGTTTGGGTGTCACTTGGCGCTTGATCACGTCGTCTTTGAGCGCCTCGACGGTATCTTGCAGCTCTTCGATCTTGGTGAGCACGTTTTGACTGCGCGAATCGAGCTTGGTCTTGCCCGTATCGATATACGCCCTCGCACCCCCTACCTTGGCACTCGCGAGCTGTTTGACAGATTGCGTCTGCGTACGGAGCGCACCGAGCGACTCCTTGGTCGATTTCATAAACTCGGTGTAGAGTTGCCGCATGATCCCGAGATCCCGTCGGAGGTTTGATACTTCGTCGAATTGGGTCTTGAGATCGTCCACGACGCGACTCGAGTACTCGGACATGACGGACGCACCCGTCATTTGTGGTTGGAGCTGGAGCGATTGGCCAGTCATTTGGGGGAGGATGAAGGGGTTGGAATGGTTGTGGGCGTCGCCGACGATGCGCGAGAGTCGGTGGGCGACGTGTGCAAACTGTTTTTCCGAGGGTCGGTCGGCGACGGGCGTACTCTCGGCGAAGTCGTGCGCTATGATAGAGTTTAGGTGGATAGATGACCGTTTATTGGCAACCATCACAGTCTTGAGCTCCTTGAGATCGTTGGACAACGTGGATATCTGTGCATCAATGTGTTGCTTGATCTGATCCAATGCTGGCAAAACGGTGCGTTGAGCGAGCATCACACTCAACGTACGTTGACGACTCACGTTCGATATTGAGAGACAACAAACATTTTTCCTTCACTTCGTCAATGTCTTCCAGCTCATACTGCACGCCACTCGACGGATCACGTATGTAAATAGCCGGAAAGTTTTCCATCCCCGGGTTATAAGAGAACTTGTCTACAAAGAGCATACGAAGGGACGAAGAGGTCAACCCGGGTTCGAGAGTGACTTTCTTGACCTCCCGGCCGACCTGGAGGAAAACAGGGAACGCTGTGGACTGAGAAGACTCCTCGGGTTCTACTTCCTCTGCCAATTTACTGAGATGGGATTGGGCCCGATGCAGGGCTGGCGGGCGAACGGCGTCGGTCATCGAAGGTGGTAATGGCGGGACGGGCGGCGCGAGCTGCACACCCACAGGCGACGGCGCGCACGGCATGCGCTTCGCACTCACGTCGTGCTTTCCCTCGGGCTCGTCCACCTCGGTCAGAACAGCCAGATCTCCCGGGGTCAACGTCGATGAAGCAGCCATTGACCGACGGTTCGGAGACGCCGGCAAGGTACGCTCACGCGTGATCGCACCACCCGTCATCTTGCTGAAATGATACGTCGAAAACCGTTTGGACGCCCTCCGCTCGAGAGCCTCGCTCTTCTTGAGCGCAGCAAGCGAACTCGCGACTGCTGGGACGTCGGATGGTTCTATGGGTGGTGATCGCGAGGGAGAGGAGTCGACACCATTGGTGTCGTTGCGATCTGGCGAGGGTTCCTCGATGATTACGGAAGGCGGTGACGCAGGCGGTGGTGAGACGGGTTTATCGACGAGGGAGTAGCGCTTGACGGAAGGCGGGACAGGGGCAGACTGAACAGGTGGTACAGACGGCATCTCTCTGTCCATCTCTGGTGTCAGTGGATAAGATACACGTGGATTAGGCGGTGTCTGCACGTTGGGCTCAGTAGGTGCATAGGACGACGGGTACGCCGGTTGAGAGTTCCGAGACGGTGGCTGTGGCACTTGGGAGAAGTGAGCATTCGAATGGGTCGTCACCGTCCTGTCATTGGCGGGCGGGTCGTCGTCCGGCTCTTGAAATACTGGCGGTGGCGTCATACGGGGTTGCGGTTGCATTTGGGTTTCAGAAGGCCTCGAGGAATGAGACGGTCGGGCCGACTGCCGCGCGACATGCACATTGTCCTTCTCGCTCTCCACATGCCGTTCTTCGTTGACATGATGACTCCGCGATAACTGCGACCTGCGTTGTTTCGCCTCGTCGTCCTGCTTCGACGCCTTATCGGACCTCGACGAGCGCGAGTTGGTGCGTGCGTGCGTGGACCCTGACCTATGGCGGGATGGTGCATGTTGCTGTTCGGAGACGATGCGACGGTACATGGATTGTTTGGTGCGCAGGCCTTGCAAGAGGCGCGTGATGATCGCGCGCACTTTGGGTAGATATATCGCCAGATTGTCGGGTGTTGCGTCTTCAGCCAAGCAAGTTTCGAGAACGTCACGTAGGTCTTCGGGAATGGACATGAGGTCTCTAAAGATATACTCGGCACTCAGCACGAGGAGGGGCGTGTACAGAACGCATGGTGATGGGGGCACTCACGCCATGTCAATATCGAACCCTGCAAACGCAGCCACTGCCGCGTTGAAGTCATTGCCTAGACGGACGTAGACGTCGCTGATTTGGTTCTCTGTGAGTTGGAGATTGCTCCACAAGGTCAAGGACTCAAGGAGCTGCTTTATGGCGACGAGGAGCCTGGTGACGGCGGACTCGACTGCAGGCTGGACGCGGAGCGATAAGATGGTGTGGGTGAGGTGAAAGGCAAGACTTACATGGGCTGAGCGACCCGAGCGAGAGGAGGAGGAGGAGGAGGAGTTGACGGAAGTGACGGACTGGTTATCGCGGCGAGACTTGTGTCCATCGTGGGGCGGGGGCTGCTGCGAGACGGAGGAGGAGGCCATGAAGAAGGCACGACACGAACGAACCTGTGGGAATTTCGACTCCAAAGCGGTTCAAAACATATGTACAAGACAAAACATCCGATTATCATTCTATCCTACATATCTACGCCTGCCTGTTGTACGGCGCAGCACCACTGCCCGCAAGTACCAATTCATCCAATGTATCATCATGCTCAGTACGCTTGTACGTCTTGATCGTCTCACCATAGTCCGAGATATCATACACTCGGAATCGTCGGTCGAAGCTGCGATTCGGTCAAACGACGCCATCGATAATGATACGACAGACTTACCCAACCCTTCCGTACCCAGAGTACGAACTGCAAGCAAACTCCGTCAATACGGACCAACGCCGAACACAAAGCAGACTCACCCGCCACCTCCAAAGCACAACCATACATCCTGCACACGCTTACAATCTTCTGTAACTGGCACCCAAGTCAGCACACGACCCTGGCGCCACGACGCCACTTACTGTGACAATGGCCGTTCGCGACGACCTTGATTTCAGGGATGACATCCCCAGCCCGGTGCTCGCTTTCCAGAGCCTTGAGCAATCCATTCTCAAGCATCCCATCACTCTTTTTCGCGGCTCCTGACCTCTCGAGTCCGTGCAACCCAATGTCGAGTGGTTGGCCCGTACGGCTGTCCTTATCAGGCGTATCATATGACTCTTGTCTAGAATAAACAGATCAGGTCTGCCACCCTGTAAAAAAGACCCCACGAACATACAATGGAATGTGGAAAAACATCAGCGCGTTCGGTTTGGCAAGCTTGCGTGTCGTGGGTGCGATCTGGTCAGATTGTCGTTCCCACAAGTCACCAACGTCGGACGACGTGTCTGGCTGGTACGGTCGTTCAATGGGATCAATCGAGCCAGACTGTTGGAGGAACCAATCGATTTGGTCCTAGCAATGACGAATCAGCCTCCAACGACCGTCGCCGAGGGCACGTGCTCACTGTGTGGATCCAGTCGTATTCGGTAGGGAAAAAGGACCCAAACCAATCCAAGTAACCCTCCGAGTACGCTCCAGAATCCAAAAAGTACAACGTCAGCAAATGTGTCATCGAACTGTAGGCCAGTATGAGCGCATATATCTACGCCATCAACGACGTCTGACGCACCGATCTGCACTCCTAACCTTGAGAACATAATTGCCAACCCCATGGATATCCTTGGGACCTCGCTCGACAAGGGAATAAGGGAGGGCTTGCATCATCTTCATTTGTTCAGCCTTGACATCTCCGTTCTCTTCGTCGTGGTTCCCAAACACAGCCGCCCATGGGATCTTTCTGTCGGTCACCTCCGCTGCAAACTTTGCGAGCACCGACTTGGGGTCCCAAGACGTTCCTTGCCCATTGAGCTGATCACCGGTGAAGACGACCAAATCGGGTTTCTCCAAGTCGAGGACGTGTCCCATTAACGAACTCGTAATATTATCCGAGGCGATACACGGATCAAGCACCGTATCACGGCAAACACCGCGGGATACCGAGTAGTGTAGATCAGCGACCTGAAGAATCCTGAACCGGCCATCATTTGAAAAATGAAGCGGAGGTGCCCGCGGGACGGCTAATGAGGCAAAGTCTGCTTTAACGACCATTCGAGAATCCGGTTCATCCCAACTTACGTTTGACGCCTTTTCGATATGTCACATGAACGCTAGCTATGCGATCCTCTTTCTCGGGAGTGACTGGTGGCTCCAGCTTTTCAAACCCATACCACGCGCGGTCTTCACCAAAGAGGACATCGATCTCGGTAATGATGCTGTTTTTCTCCTCTGCACTCATCTGCTGCATGGTTTTGCCCGTCTTGTACCACAAAAAAAGTGGTTCTGCACGCATGATACCATCCCGGATCGAATGTTCGACTTTGACCCATGGGTCTGTGAGGGGCGTAGGCACCTCCCCTGGCGGGAGGAGCTGGAGGTCGGTGATTAGTGGGATATCGAGACGTCTCGTTCGCCTGTAGTATATATTCTGAAACGCAAGTAAGCGCGGCCCTAAGTCGCTTCCAATCCTCCTAGACGAAGGCTCACCAAAGTCCAAATCCCATTCTCCTTGTTCAAGTCCCGATCGACGCGCACCCATTTCCCTTCGATAGCGTCCTGTTCGATGCTCGTCTTGGGCGCACACATGTTCCCGACGAGCCCAGGTGGAACAAAACACCTCGAGATCGCTATTTCGGATACTGGGAAAGAAATTGACTAGACATTGGGAAACAAGATAACAGAAGCGACGGAAACGCACGCCCAGTGTCATGCGGCCACAGTGGCGCCCATGCGTCCGTCGGATAACTGGAAGAATCCTCTTCTGGCGTCGTCACATTCCACCAGTCTGTACTCGACGATGGCGAACCGCTCGGCCGGTCCTGTGGTGTGCTCCCAGGATCTCCATTCCCGAAATAGTCCGCGGTCGTGACTGTATCCCAGGATTGCCATCCAAGTCGCTGTACGATGCCTGGACCAGGTGTAGGTTGGTAGAGTATGAAGATGAAGGTGAGGAGGCAACAGAAGCCGATGATGGCTGCTGCGGGGGCGAACAGCGCATTCAAAAAGCGGAAGAAGCGACCGCAGGACAAAGCCATGCCTGCCGCAACCAAAATACCAAGGAGTGGATACGGTCAATATCAAAAGGAAAAGGGAAGAAGGTCAACGATGCGAGTGCGAGCACAAACACCACTTGCAGGGCGTGCGTAGTAGACTTTGAATAATCCACGAAGGGGCCTCACATGTGACCTATCTATATGTCACGTGATTCCAGTGAAAATGTGAATGATTAGGCGTCGCTGTTTTCCTCGTCCATTACCGCCATGCAGTCTGTCGGGCGCGTCCTGCGGCGGCTCTACTCCACCAAACCACCACCCACCGTTGCAGAGACCGCTCTCCCTCACTATGCAGCTCTCGCGCGTGAAGCCTCCACCCCTCTCGCCGTCCGCGAACGCCGTCTCAAGAAACCCACCGAGTTCCTTCCCCCACCCGGCAGCCCCCTCACACCCACCGAACACGCCACCTACATGCGTCAGCTCGCCAAAGGCCAAATCAGACAAAAAGACGGTCACATTCCCACACCCGCCGAATGGCTCGACGCCCTCAACGCCCGTCGTTCTCGTCTCCGCGGCATCACCTCCGTCCCCTCCAAACATACCACCGACGGCATTAACGATGTGAACACTCGCATTGTCGGCCAAAAGATCTACCTCCCCAACACCATATTCAAGATGGTCCGGAACCACACGCTCAAGGGAAAACCGTACAATCCGTACGAGGCGACGTTTCGGATTCCACCGTCGGTCACCAAGACGGACGTGCGGTCGTATCTATGGACCGTGTATGGCGTGAAGACGACGTATATTCGCACTGCCAACTATATCTCTCCCTTGAGGCGCACGCAACTGGGTCTTCGACCCGTGGGCTCGCATCGGACGTACAAGCGTGCCGTCGTCGGTCTCGTCGACCCGTTTTATTATCCTCAGGATATGGAGAGCATGGACACGTTGGAGCGGAAGAAGCGGGAGAAGTGGTTGGAGGAACGATTTGCGCTCAAGCTGGTCACCCGGATGAGGCGACACGAGTTGATTCGCACGTCTCAAGCCGGGAGCAAGACGTGGCGATTGACAGGTCATGTGCGGAGGGACAAGATTTTGCAGTCGATCGCAAGGAGGAGGGCGCTCGATGAACGGGATTTGAAACAGGTGGAGACAGAGTTGGCAGAACGGAGGGCGGCTGGACATCCCATCTTGCGCGACAAGGGTGGCCGGAAGAAATCTGCCAAGAGACAGTCGTCGAAGAAAGTATTGACCATTTAATGACTACGTGTCCATGTTGAACTGCCTAGTTATGTCGACAATCCGATGCTAAAGCTACACTTGAACTTTCCCGTCCTATTGTAATTGTGGATCCGATATTAATCCTTGCAATCCGATCTCCACCCAAAACGCGTTCCATGCTCTGAAACCAATGTCCAATACCTTGTTCTTCTTCCTTTCCGTCTGCGCGATGACGATGTATTGATGGTCAGGCGCGTTGGCCGATTTGCTCGTACGTTTCGAGCGACTTTCGAATGTCTGATAAATTCATTTGCCAGGGCGACGGTATATCGCCCGTACTAGAGTCAAAAACGCAACCAAGTCAGATCGGATCATAAAATCTCCAAACACGTGTATGAACGGATCAACACGAACAACCTCCGTCCCATCCAATGAACGAGTGTATGGTTGAACTTACAATTCTCGCGATCGTTGGCGCATGGATGCGCGTCTCGACTCGCCGGGCATCTTGATATGCCTCGGCGTCCAAAAGATGTAGGATAGTTTGAACATGGTAAGCCAAGCCAGATTAGACGATGCAGCGATTCGTTGGCGGCTCTAATTGAGAGTCGATGGATAGAGAGACAGCAAGAGCGAGAGACGATAAACGAGAAAACGTCTGGACAGCTGCTGGTGATCGTGAATCGTGGGCTTGTCGTTCAAATCACGACAAGCCAGTCGTAAGAGAGGGCGAGCGAGGAAGAGAAGAGGCCCGTTAAATGCGAATGCGAATCCCAGGGGATGTGGGTGCGAGTTGAGAGTTTGAGACTGGTTGTCACGAAACGAACCCGGGTCGCCAGTTGTCATATATGTATCTCTACGTACACGTCCGTCCACCGGCAATGAAAGCACCCGAAATGAGAGAGAGCGGACAGCGGGAACGTTCAAACGTTCACAGCCTCGATCCAAGCCATCGTGGGCGCACACGGCACACGATGAGAGATGGACAAAAGGAGAGATGGGTGGATGACTAAGCGTTATGCGAGATTGATCAAGACGAGCGGGACACACGAACCGAGCCACATCAGGACTCGAGCGGGTTCCTTTTCTCCCACTGGCATTTGGTGAGAAACGAATGATAGGGGGTTCAGTTAGTACCGTGATGCATTTACGTCTCCCTGCCTCGTCTTTATATCCGCTTTGCTTCGGGATCCCGGCTGTATTTCATTGTGTTGTACTCCTGTACGTCCCAGAGCACCAGAAGCAACGATGACTATATGGGTGCAGCCAGGGTTGTTGTATCTTTCTCAAGGCCCGTATTTACCAATGAAGAGGGCATCGCCGTAATGCACAGCGCTACAAGTCCTCGGAGTCTCAGAGGACCCATAGCCGTGGCGCCAGGATCTTGTGGAACCAGAAAGGACGATGAGGTGAGGTGACCTCGCAACTGAATTCGAAGTTATGGTCATGTTACGGTTTTCGAACGTACAAGTGTGGTATCAATGTCCCTCGATCGAAAATAATCGAGCCATCTGATCGAATACCATCCGGCTCGCCGACAAGCTAGACTGTATCATTCAGTGATAAACCTGCATATTCTTCCAGCGCAATGCTCGGACGTATTACGGTCGTGTTCGTCAACTACCTGAGACAATGCTTCACGTATACTCCTCACATCGTGATCCGATCCGTTTGCGTTTGCCAATACTTACTACAACGGACTTTTCATGCCATAACACATCGAGTCGAGAGTATGAGACCCGGGAACGTCTTCAAGGCAAGCCCAAAGTCCTCTCTGCCTGATCGGTTGTTTGCCTCGTTCGGGTACTAGTACCGAAGCTGGAAAATGGGGCGACGATTTAGTAAACGATCGTGAGCTCCAAGATGGCTTGACGACCAGGGATAGTCATGGAAAAGTGACGTTAGGAGTAGCTAGATCGAGGCGCCGCCGCGGATGAGAGGGTATGATAAAAGCCACACAACGCGCAGACGTAACCTCGCTCTGAATGAAAGAAAATCGAGAAAGGTGTTTAATTTGGTATTCATCTTCATCGATTTTGCGCTCTTGAGCGCGATGGCACTAGACTAAAATTTCGTTATCGTGGGCGGGATGAAAAGTGCCACAACATCCGATCAAAGCAAGGCGCGCGAGCAGGTGGGGTGGGGCAAAAGAACAGGAGACTCGCTAGCTTACCTACAAGGAAACGGGGAACATTTCAGAAGCCGAAGTGCTGGCTCGCGGACAACCATTAGCCGCGTGCAAGTAAAGTTTTTCTCGACGCAGGAAAGTATACCGTACAATGCATGATTATGTCGATGATATCCGTATACCGAATGGTCTCCGTCCAGTTTTCAAGGGTTGCTATAGAATTCGTCGCATACACCCTGCTCAGGAACCTGGGTGGTCCCGCGTTCCTCTTCGGTTGGGTTTTAGTTTCCTTTCTGTCAGCCGTCAGTACTTCACCACCACTTTGGACTTCTTACGGCCCCATGCATAGAAGCACACCTTGTACTTTTCGCGTGACAACGGATCAGTGCACAAGCAACGTTCATGATAAGTCTCAGGGCGTATGTTGTAAATATTGAATCAAAGATGCTCTGGGGCGACTAGCAGCGGAAATGGTGAGCGAAATCGCCTGCGCAGGTAGGATTGGCACGATGGCACACATCCCACAGGTCGAGGGGACTCGTCTGTTTCATCGCGTTTGCCTAGAGAAGCTTTGGGCCGTGATAACTATGCAGATACAGATAAGTTAGAGGCAGGTCTGTGTCTGAGCATGGTTGACTGGTTTGAGTCATCAGCCATTCTGCAATGTTTCGAGGCTTTCATTAGTTTGCTGTCACTAAGCATCGAGGACATGATGGTTGTTGACGTTTGTTGATTTCCAAAGGCGTTATCCAAACTGGCCAATGGAATTTAGATGCTTCCATTTTTTCTGTCGCGTGTATTCCCAGATCGCGATACGCAAGGAGGCTGACTATGAACCACCGAACTATAGTGGGGGACTCAGATTCAATGCGTTTCGACGCCACGTGGCAGCTACTAGTCTGCGGATTACGATGTCACCTCCGGGATTAGTGCGATCTGACTCTGGGTCGCAACGCCACCATCGCGGATGTTATTCTTGTTCCAAGACCCAAACTATGATGACGGATACACAGTGCGCAGCGCGATATGTCAGTCCTCTTTGTACATTTGTACGGCACTAACTTCTAAAAATACGAGGTAACAACGAACCCATTCGGAAAGTCACCAACCCTCGCTGCAGACAGCGCGCTCGAGGGTTGCGGTTGTCCTTTGAATTCGCCTTTGGTCGAACCTGAAGTGACACGCCGATGTGTGAAGAACATAGAACATCTTCGTGTCACTCGTGTTTCTGATCATCACGCGAGAGTCAAGTAAATCTGAGCAAGCTGTATCGACGGCATAATACTGGACGATCTTTGGAATTTGGTGCCGTCACGAGTCAGTGAGACGGACAATCGTAGTATCAAACGCGACTGCCCATTTCAACACTCTTTGTGCGCGGTCTCACATATCATATCTCTATTCATCTCGCTTCCTTGAGATGTGTAAAAGGCCAAACGGTGCACTGAAGATCATACCCCAAGTTCTGCAAGGTTTTCAGTAAAACACACTCTTTCATTCGTATCGCCAACTCGCTCTCTCGATCATCATGCGCATTACCTCGTCGCTCCTTGCATTCATATTCCTCGGCATTTCTGATGCTGGGGTCATCCCAGAAGTTGCTGTCCGTGACAACACAGTCGCTGGTAACAAAGGCGGTCATGGTGTCGGTTTCCCCTCTGGGGTCTTAGACCACCATCCCACCTGGGAAGCATGATCATGCTCTTGTCTTTCCTAGGGACAAACCGACCGATATCCTTCACCCTCCAGTTTCTCACTATGATGTTTCCGACCATCCCAAACCGACGGGAGAACATTCCCGTCCTGCGGGATCTAGTGGGGACCATCCGACCGATATCCCTCGCCGTCAATTCACACGTCCCGGCTCTACACAGCACCAACTTGAAGGACCCTCATTCGCGCCACCCTACCGCCCACCGAGCTGCCCAAACCGGTGTGCTTTCGCTTCCTACGAGCGCCCTTTCCGGTGGCTCTGACCACCCCGAACCCACTGGAAAGCTTTCTCATCCTTCGGCCTCTTACAAGGCACAAGGGTCGGGACGTTTCCCGCTGGTGGTTGTTTTGTTGGACTTTTCTTTCTTTCTTTCTTTCTTTCTTACACTAGAGTCGGACTCGCATGGACAATTGGACTCGTACTTTCAACTTTCTCCTGAGGTAGTGTGAAAATGTGCTATCGTGTCATAGTTCGATTGTTAGAGTAGTAAACAGAGTACTATTCGTCTCAGTCAACTGTTTTACTACGTGCATTTCAATGCACGCGTTTACATTTCGTTTCATTCCCCTCCTGGCGCTGCAGGTAGCTCTCGACGAAACACCAAGTAGAGAACTATGTAGGTAGAAACTTCCAAAAAGACTGTAACCCAAAGTGGCGTATATCAAGCATGAAGGCTCACGACTGTTCAAAACAGAGTGGTTTCCTCAAGGAACACCAATCCCTGTCTGATCTCATAGTCTTTCTGCCACTCGTCCAACCTCTTCATCATGTCCGCCCACTCTGCCTCCGTCTCCACCCCCCTCAACCACTCCCTTTGCCACCCCAGATCCTCCACTCTCTTCCACCCCCTCTTCAAACACTGCAAACGTGGCGCTTCCCGTCGCCATACCTCAACGAATCTCGTGCCATCGTCGGGTATTGCACCTTGATCCTTGAGACTCTCGATGAGACGGTCTTGATAGTCAAAGGTGGATCCTTCGACCATACGGTGGCCGACATAATATGGATCGTATCCCCGTGACCGCAAGTCGTCTTCACTCGCCTCAAGTTCCTCCAACAGCGACTCGCGCGAGCCGAGTAGGCTTGCATTGGCGATGATCTTTGCCGCATATATACTCTGTGCGAAATCCGAGGGACAGTTGGCAACGAGGATAGGAAGCCCGATGAACGCGAGCGCGTTGGTCGGGTAGGATGCGGACAGGGAGAAGATGTGTTGGTGGAGCGGGAAGAGGTAGCGGAGGTTCGTGGTCAGTCCACGATCGCGTTCGCTCGACTTTGGTTTCACGGAGACCTCCCCGCTTGCTTCGAGGAAAGGAATGCGGAAGTCATATCCGGTCCCAAGTATCACAGCATCGACGTCCCGTGCTTGCGAGCCGTCAGCGAAGACGATGGCGTCGGGTGTAAAGTACGCGATCTCCGGTTTGACCTCGACCGGACCTGACGCTGGGTCCCCCAGAGTGCGAACAGAATGATAGACCTAGACGTCGTTCGAAAGAAAAGAAAAAGTTACATTTAGTCGAACATCTGACACGATGGCTACCTTTCGAGCATACAGCACCACCTGCGAGGCAGCGTCACGCCCACTCGCCCCGGAGCCCACCACGATTACCGTTTGATTCGCATATCGTTGCGGTTCGCGATAGAATATCGAATGTAAAATCTCGCGTCCATTGCTGTGACGCAGCCACTCGTCCTGACCGGGGAAGGTAGAAATATGTGGATAATGATTGTGTCCGTTGGCGACGACCAAGTGGTCAAACGGCCGCCGTGTCTGATGGCCGTCCTGATCTGCGACAAGCACATCCCAGCGTCCCTCCTCCGGCGTCCCGACCCACGATGCAGACAAGACGGTATGGTTGAATAAGATATAAGGCATGAGGTTGTAACGCAACGCAAAGTCTTGATGATACCTTTCGACATGTTCGTGACTCGAAAACAGAGGGGTTTCAGGCGGAAACGGAAAGCCAGGATAGGTCATCGTGGGTACGGGCGTGTTGGTGTGGAGAAGGGGGTACAGCGGTGTCTCGGGCAGGACCGGCGGGCGGACGGGTTGTGGGTCTGGGAGCCTGTGTGACCGACATTGAGAGGTAGTGGTTCCCGGTGAGAAGGCAAGGAACGCACCATATCCCACCGACGTCTCGGCATTGCTCGTACAACACGATATCGAGATTACTGTCCAGTTCGTCCTGAAGGTCGACGAGGGCGCGCAGCATCGCAAGACCAGCACTACCAGCCCCTACGACGACCACGGACTTATTTACCTGCGTCACTTGTTGTCGGGGGACACTGAAGTCTCCATACGGGAGGAGAACGCAACTTAGCAGCGACAGGAAGAGCTGGCGAACGTCGAACATGAAGGAACGATGGCGTGTACACCGACGCTGTGATTTTGCTTAGATGACGTGTCTGTGGGATGTTCTGAACTCATTGTCGATGTGGATTGCCTAATTTCTGTCCGAGGCTGAGGATCTGACAGAGATATTTGTAGCTGCCGGTCCGATTGATCGTATGGCTGTGCGTCCCTAATCCGTCTTTTCCACCAGCCGATCCAGCAATACCTTTAGTTCTTCCGCCTCCTCTATCAGTTTTCCTATCGTCCCCTCCTCTGCTTCTACCAGTTTCGGCTCTGGATTCTTCCAGCTCAGCGTCTGCACCGCCTCATCGACCACTCCATCCCACGTCTTGCCCTCCGCTTTCAGTAGCGAAATTAGCTCGTCCTTGACACGTCGACAGGTACCCACGCCGTCGTATCCGAAGCCCGTGTATATCTGTACCAAAGACGCCCCTGCACGTGCATACTCGAGTGCATCTGCACCAGAGGAGATACCGCCACACCCGATAAGCGGAATAGTCGAAGGCAGGTGTGCACGAAGCGTTTTCAGTGCATGTAGCGAATATGGCATCAAGGGTTTCCCCGAAAGGCCGCCCACCTCCGACTTATTGGCTGTGATTCACAAATATGATCAACGACGGTGCGAACAACAATGTCATGGATGTGCTCACGGTCATTCAGAGATGACGGCCGGGTGATGGTGGTGTTGCTGACGATGACGCCATCGATCGCGCTATTCCTGATGACTTCTGCCATCTCAATTATCTGACTCTCTTGAAGGTCTGGTGCAATCTTTAGTACCAAACGTGGCCGACGGGAAGTTACCGGGGAGGGCTCGAGCTCATCACGAGCCATTGCTACGTCCGCAAGCAAACTTGCTAACAGTTCCCGATTTTGAAGTCCCCTGTCATATTTTTCTTTTGGGTAAACCAAGGTATAAATACGGGCTTTGGTGCACATACCGAAGTCCAGGTGTGTTAGGACTCGATACATTGACCACCAACACATCGGCGTAAGGGCCGAACGTCTTCACGCCTGTCACAAAGTCTTCCGAAGAGTCTACAGCCGACGTCTTGTTTTTTCCCAGGTTGATAGCCAGAACCGATCCCGGACGTAGAGCGGCAGTCGTATTTGCATCGGCGTCGTGGTATGCGGGTATGCGGGCGCGTAGGCGTGGTATTACTGCGGTAGTTCCTTGTGATGGGAATCCGTAACGATTGATGAGAGCAGAATCAGAAACCAGGTGGAAGACACGTGGTTTAGGATTGCCTGGCTGCCGGCGGCACGTTTAGACGTTGCCTGGACGTCAGCGAGTTCGGGTCCATACCTGAGGTTTTGGTGTCACGCTCCCGATTTCGACCCAGCTAAAACCAAGGTTAAAGAGACCTGGTCACGGTGGCCGTCAGTTTGGCGAGAATAAGAGACAAGGTTCTACGTACCGTCTATTGCTTCCCCATCCTTGTCAAAACCAGCCGCTAGGCCAACTGGGTTAGTGATCTCTTGACCAAAGACCTGTGGCAACAGTATGTGAGTGTTCCGAGGTTCTGTGTCGTCCCGAAAGATGTTCCACCTGTGACCGTAGTGACTCGTCGTCCTTTATGAGATCGCGAGGTGCCAAACCACTTCGCAATACTTTTACTGCCAATTTATGGCCTGTCTCGGCATCGAATGCGTACCGCAACGCGGGAGTGAACACATATCGATGTATCGCAGAGCGTGCGTCAAAATAGTACGCGGTAAACAAGCCTGCGGATAAAGCAAATAAGACTGTGTACCCGGCAGTTCGGAAAGACGTGGAAGACGAGGACGAGGAACCAAACGTCCTGCGGTAGAGTGTGGGTGACTGGGGTGGAGGTATTCTATGCCTCAGAGCATGTTGAATTCCAGGAGTTCTCAGTGACCGTCCTGCCATGCTCTAGGTCGAACTTGCTCGCATTGATCCAAGGAAAGCGTGGTAGCCGTCAAGCTCACCTTTGTTTACACTTGTTGAATTTGGAGGGTCAAGTTTCCTAAACCACATCCATAACTTTCAGATTTGACCACTTCGCAAGACACACATGAACAGTTTTCCATTCCAGAAATGAAACATATCTCTCTCATTTCAGACGGGAAATCTTCAATACTAAGCTTGCCACGCATGATTTCCACGCTGGGCCCTTGGTAGCACGCCAAGTACCCTTGTCCTGCCTGCAGGACTGCGACGTAAATCCAAGCTCATATCATGCGAGATCCTTGCGTTGAATCGCGCGTCGAGGACTGAAACTTATGTCAAGCTACCTTGATACGAATGCAGGCGAGCGATCTCGATCTACCCTCCTCACCAGAGTACACCAAATGGGATACCTACCGCTGCCTGCTCTCGTTGGTGCAGCGGGGGTATAGCTTACTATAACCCAGAACGAGCCTCGATGGCATCGGTTTTCCAGGAGAGGCCTCCCCAAGCGCGCTCCCTTCCGAATTCTCCCCACTTTTACGTTTGTTGACTGCACCGTCCCAATAGCACCTTCCGTCGAAATTCCCTATGAAATTGTTCCCCTCGACTTATTGAACACAAGCCACGGGGCTTGAGCAACCATCGGAGAGATTGACCACTTGCGCACGATCTCAAGGTGATCCAGACTCGGTTGATCGCTGGTTGAGAATCGTGGCACACAATTTTTTTTCGCCGGGGCCCGGAATCCCCGCGACGTATTTCCAGAAGTATCGCAAGAGAAAAGAACAAGGCGCAAGCGAACTGAGCTGATTATCATGGCCTACCACACTCCTATCAAAGGCCGATGGGGCAACCCACACACCAACTGTCACCTTCGTTGGAGTGTATCGGATCCTGGAATGCGAAACGAAAACCGATATCTTGATGTCTCTTCCTTGAGGAATGTATCGCCAAGAGCCGGTCTCCTTGGAGTACGGGTTCTCGTCTGCGAAACGGCGCACACTCAATGTTTGAGGACAACAGAACCAATAGCTTTGACGACATTCCCGTGTCCGTCGCTGCATCTCCTAGCAACGCCAATAAATATGTTTTAACTACGTAGCGTTGGCACGCACATTGTGCAGCCTTCAAACAATTGTTTGGACCTGGCTACCTAAAACGACCATTTACTCGGACAGGTACGTTTCTTCCCCACTACGTGAGAGTCGGGGATAGACGGGTATGACCACGCCCCCTCTCCTGCTGCTCATTCGCACATCACCATCCTGTCGGCGTGACGGTCTTTCGAGTTAGACATGTCGCGGCTCCCCGTGAACAACAGCTACTATCCCCTCCCCATCGGCCCTTATGGGACTCCCCCCAGAAGCCCTCCGCCTCTGAACCATTTTCGCAGGGCTAACCGCTCAGAGTCTGTGGACGATAAGAAACCTTTTACGACCTCCCCCGTGGTCCAAGAAGACAGCGGCGACACAGAATGCATCGGGAGCGCAAGCTGGGATTCGTTGGTTCGACATCCAGATTTATGGTTCTCGGACGGATCTGTGAGAGCCGCTCCCCTGCGACGTGGAATCACACTAACACAGTGGCGGAGATTGTCTTTCGAGCTGAGAACACCCTCTTTCGCGTGCACAAATCCTTGCTTTCTCGACACTCTGGTTTCTTTCACGACCTGTTCACGTTGCCACAGCCTGAAGCAGATGGCAAGTCGGTGTACTCCTCGGGTGATATCGAGAGCTGTCCGGTGCTCCACCTCCATGACGCATCCGAAGACGTTGCCAACCTACTCACGGCGTTGGTAGACGGTCCGTGAGTCCTGCCATCACACTCAATCCCTTCCTTCCTTCATTATTCATATAATAAAGGAGCTTTGGAAACAACGACCCTACAGACTTTCAAGTCGTTTCTGGAATCTTGCGCCTCGCCACCAAGTACGTGATGGATTCTCTGCGCGAGAAAGCCCTCAACCACATCTCTCTCGCTTGGCCGGCGACGCTGAAAGGTTGGGATGCCCGCGAGGACATGTCACGCACTTTCGAACTCCAAGCTGGATCAGGAAGTATATACCCGTCACCAATCGTAAGTCGGACGTAATCTGTGTTCTCCAAACCTCACCTGGGCCGTGCTCTCACGCAGGCTGTGATTAATCTCGCACGCGAAATCAACGCGCCGTCGTTGTTACCCTCTGCTTTCTACGACCTTTCTCGATACAGCTTCTCACAAATATTCGACCATGGTGAATCGTTTGAAGAGGGTGTACGGCAATGTGCTCTGTCGCCAGTAGACATGCAGCGGCTAACCCTCGGCAAGGAAGCGTCTCAACATGCGATCACAACGTTGATTCAATCGCTTGGGTCCCACGCGCGTACATTAATGGCTGGTCCAGCAAGCACCTTTATACACCACCATCATTCGTACTCGCAGAGTCACACACACAGGACCTGTAAACGTGATTTCTCGGAGCTCGTGACGCTCGCTACGCAGCACTATCTTTTTGATCATCAACGTGGATGCACGGATCCGCTCTACGTCGCGGAGGAGCTTGGACAACCGTTGTACGATCTGTGTCAACCTCTGGGTACCGAGCGTTTGGGAGGCTCGCATCGAAATTTGGAGCAGACTGAATGCGAGGCATGTGCGAAGACGTTGGAGACATGGGCGATGAGGGAGAGAGAGCGGATGTGGAAGATGATTCCGTTGTGGTTTCGTCTCGATGTTTGAGTAATGCGTGGCGTTGGGTTGGGTTGTTTCCCCGATGACTGGTCATCTGCCGTATGTCGGAGACGAGCGCACATATGACGATCCTTTTGGGACAAACCTCTGGACGTTTTCGTCGGGTTCTTTGGAGATCGGAATGGCAACAGGCTACTTGGAGAAGCACATTACCCTTGTAGCACTTTTGGAGTAAAGCACACTCCACCAATGTGTGACGACCTGTGACCTGCAGTCATGTCAGTGTCACCTTTGCTCACGTGATGTTAGTGGGGTGTGTGCCATCTACCTTGACGCTTGGATGTACAGACCGTGGGAACTAATTCCTAAGTAAAGGCTCCACTCGGATCACTCTAACTTACTCATCGTACACACCGTCAACTGATCCTTCCTTGCGCAGAAACCCACACACTCCTTTCCCCGTCTTCTTTACTTTGCCGTGTCTGCCCTGGGCCAGCAAGCACTTTTAATCTGTGCCTCGATTCTTTTTCGCCAGCAAAGTATGTATGTCAACTCTAAGTTCATACTTTTGAAGAGCTCCCACCCTAGCACCATCATACTTCTGTGCAAGATCGGGGGCTCTTAATCCAGGTGAAATATTTGTTTTCGCATTGAAGGCGACACGGGGAAGGCTCGACCTAGCATACGCTCAAGGCCATGCGAGGGTCGTCATCTGCGCCTTCTATGCCTTCTATATAGTCGCAACCCTTGCTTACGATCTCTCAGTTCATCCATTTGGACATTCACTGTCCCTATGCCAACAGAGATGGTACGTTCATTGTTTCCTTATTCTGAGGGATACTATAACATGCCTTGGTTGTACCGATCCGTCCAGTTTCAGAGGTCCATTACCTCAGTAATGCGTTCCTTGTCTCTCACCTTGTTCGTCAGTACATGTTTCTTCGTTCCTGCAGGCCGGGCGCAGACATGGTGGGTCGTCGTAGTACATTCTACACCGATATCCATGACATGCGTTTCAGGTGTGGCAAATATTACGACCCTAGCAAGGTGCCTCAATACCAGGCACCACCTCCTGGCGGAGCGTTCTCCATCCCTGCCTCATCTCAAAGCCCTCTGTTGGCTTTCAGATGTGCTCCTGCTATCAAACCTTACCTGGCAGAAGATGCAAGCTCGTCCGCAGCCATCATCATTGATTCGCCTGTCGTCTACTCCAATATACAAGGCGCTGAGCCCATCAGTCTTCCTTCTGGTTCCCTGTCCAACGCAGGAACGCTCAGCGTGACCGTTAGTGCTGGTGGAAATATACTCGCGAGCGGTGCTGTGCCGCTCAATGCGACAGCGTATGAGATCCCGTTTAGTCTCGGGAATCTGACACCTCAAACCACCCCTTATAACCTCTCTTGCAAGGCTACCTACTCGGGCAGTTCATCATCATCCAGTACACAAGCCTTTAGTGCAAATTCTGCATTGTATTTCTTGCCCGATCCGACCAACGGCGCCGTTACGAAAATGGACCTCAGGACTGGCGCGTTGTTGGCGAAGCCTGCGAATGGAGGGGGCAGTTATCAGCCTGTGTTTCCGATCGGGTTTTACACCGAGTTTCAATACTTGGCCGACAATCTTACTCTCATCGACCAATTGGCAGCTCAAGGGTGAGTACTTTCTCCAGCTCTTGCCCTCAATTTGTCTCATTTTTACCGATAAGGTTCACCGTCGTGTGTATTGAATCCCGTCTTGTGTATCGCCGCTAACAAAGACGTCAGGTACATCCCATATTCGAATCCACCCCGAGTGAGACAAGCGTGAATGAGGTGTTTAGTCGAATGCAACAAAACGGGATGTACTTCATGTATGACATGCGCTACAGTTACCAAGATACAGGCAATCTCACCGCGCAAGTGAATGCGTTCAAGAACTGGCCCAATCTCTTGGTCTGGTACACCGGCGACGAACCTGATGGGTCGTCAGATCCGCTCAATGCCACATCCAACGCATACGATCTCATCTACAACCTCGACGGCTACCATCCTGTCTCCCTCGTGCTCAACTGCCAGGACTATTACTTCACGTCGTATGCTGCTGGCGCTGACATCATCATGCAGGATGTGTATATCATCGGCGCTAACGTAAATACCTCCCTCATGTTCCATACCCCATGCACGTCAACCTATGGCGACTGTGGTTGCGACAATTGTTCACCTATCCCTGCCGGCCTCAACGATGCTGTCCCTCCTGCGAATGCTTCCTCTATCCCAGTCCCTGAAAACAGTGGGCTTGGCTCCTTCACTGACGTCAGCGACCGTGTGACGAGTTTCCTGAACCGAATGCAAGTCGTAGGATGGGAACGCACCAAGGCGGTTTGGAGCGTACCCCAGGCATTTGGAGGCGTTGCTGGAGAGTGAGCACCACCCCCCGTCTTGGGCATACATGCTGATGACTGAGTCCTCGACCCCCGCGTTCTTAGTAACTACTGGCTGCGGGCACCGACCGGCCAAGAATGGGTCGCGATCACCCTGCTTGGTATCAACCACGGCTCCCTCGGTGCGATCTCGTGGTCATACCCCCCGCCGGTGGATATCGAAGGTAATGCGTCCGCCCTTGCGCTCGCCCTCCCCAGTATCACACCCTTCCTCTTCAACGCAACGGCCATCCGGACGAACTACTTCGTCGGCGGCGTCGACGTTGCCGTGTGGACTACCACGAGCCAAACGCTCGTCATGGCCACCAACACATATTACGTGTCTCAATCGGTGAACTGGGCCGACGTACTCGTCAACGGGGGTGGCGCGATGTCCGTATTTTCGAGTGGGAGCACGATGACGGCGTCTAGTTTTACGCTGGACAGCGTGGGCTCGGCTGCGTTCCTGTTGCAGACTTCGTGAGTAATCATTGCACGATTGGATGATTTGTATCGGAGGGCTTTTTTTTTTTGCTGACGTGCCTTTTTCGTGGCGTTGATTTTTAACAGCACATCGCCGCACGTGTCAAGTTCGAGTGGGGCACACAGGACGCTCGTAAATGGCTATATGATGATGGCAGTGACACTTGCTTCATTATTTTTGTCATGATCGCAAATACGGAACGACCACCTTGTGCTATCCGTGTTACTGTTATTATAGCTCAACGTAGACGAATACCCCCCAGCATTTGACATTCCTTTTTCTCTCTCAGCTTTTTTATTTAATTGGACGTTCATCGTATCGACGGTGGCCTACACGGCAAGGTCCAGAATCTCGATCACACTATACCTTGACATGGCAGATTGGAGGCATATCCGACCAGAATAAGGATCATAGTCCAAGAGGGTGCGGGAGGTCGGAAAGCGCTTGATGCAAGGGTGCTCTATGACCGTGGCCTCGGGCTCGCCGTCGTCACCGCCGCCCCCGTCAACACCACCATGTACGTCGTATTCGAGCGCTGCGACGACGTACGAGCCTGGTTCGTGCGTATAAAACACCCTACCGGCACCATTGAAAGACGGGTGAAGGAACGGCGTTCGGAAGAGCTCAGGCTGGCCGAAAGAACCGAGGACCCGGAACGTCACCGTGCCGAGCGCGCCACTGTCGGTGGCACGTGAGGACGACGAGGACATACCGCGACCGTGACCGTGTGCGGTGCCACTAAGGCGGAGGACGCCGTATCTCGAGAGGGAGCTGCGAGGACGGGAGGGCTCGAATGCGTGTACTCGGATAGTGATGAGAACATCTTGCGTGGATCCGTCGAGGACGGCGTCGTGGAGGAGTACGATGCTGCATATGTTGATGCCAGGGATGATCCCCTGGTGTGAAGGGCTGAGAGGGGTCGAACTCGAGGGAGGGGTCGAACGGCGGTGGGTGTTTGGATGGGGAAGAGGGAACGCCTGGAGGAAGGTGCTCCATCCGGTGGCTTGGGTGTAGAAGGAGCTGGCTAGAAGCAGGTGCGTCGATGTCGAAATGCTCGTGGGCGGGTTGACCTCCTCGAAGGTCTCCCATCCTGGCATCTATTTGATGTTGGGTATTGAGCGTTCAGCGGAAATGGAATACGTGGATGAGGAAACTCCCCCACCTTGGGTGTCTGCCACATCGCATCGATGGACTCGGAACGGAGTGGGTACACCGTGCGTGTATGCACGTCCAAGGCGACGAGACGGCAATCAGCGTCTATAACAGGACCCACTTGATAGTGAATAACAATCACACGAGGACCAAGATCGACGACGTCAATGTCGAACGCGCCGTCTTCTTCAAACTGAACAAGAAGATCTAGAGTCACTTCAGATTGCTCCACCACGTTCAACAAATAGATCGAACTACAGTTAAGCACCGTCAGTACTTGTAGGCTCTAAATCATATCAAATGTCATCGGGGCCCACATTTGTGTTGTTTCTTGTGCTGAGAAACCCGTCCCGGGCCGTATCGCCTCGCCCAAGACCACGCATGTAAAGGGGCGACCCTCGACGTCGATGGCGGAAACGCAATGGAACGACTTCAGAATTCCACCAGTCGGTCTGTAAATGATACTCGCACCCGAATTGCTATCGAACGCGTCGAGGTTCAAGTCATAACAACGGACTTCCTCGCTGAGAGCGACCAACAGGAACCGTCTCAAGACCAAGCTCACACGGAGGGCCACGCCCGTATACCGAATCTCTCTTAGCTTGATCGTCGATGTTTCCTGTTGTGCAGTACCCCCATCGTGCCGGAGATTCCGGTCGGAGCGAAAACTGGGGACGAGTGCGTTTTCTAGGTCGTGTGTGGATTGTGAGGGGAATGGACCGGGAGGGCGAACGAAGTGGGCTTTGCGATAGGCGTCGCTCCATACGTCCCTGGAGTGGCTCACTCCATTCAAGTATTGGCAGACCTGCGGAGTTGTTCTGCTCAGGGCCGATGCACGCCGAATTGGAGTTACGTACCCTGCGTATTCGCAAGATATCCGGGATGTCGAGGTAGTGAAATATATCATGGAGGATGTCTAGCGGAAGCTGGTTGAAAGAGAGCAATGTGGAGGCTGACTGCATGTTGTAACTTGACCCGACGACGTGTGTAGCTCGTCAGTTGTTGTTGCAGATGCAGAGGTTGTCGGTGAGAGATCTCGTCCATCACGTGTGCCACGGGTCCCCGTAGGCCCAGCAGTCGCTGGTATAATCTTTTTGTCCGGGTTTACCAAGACTATTCGACAATGTGTTACCGAAATCTGTTGATTCCTTGATCTCAACTCGATTGAAGTATGCGGGGATAGTGCAAGTTTGGAACCAGTGCACGCGTATCAGACTTCATTCTCGACTTCGCTAATGGCCGTGCTATCCCTGAGGAGGGTTTTCACGCAGGGAAATGTACCAGTCCAGACAAATGGACCTCGGTAAAGCCCGTGGCCACAAACAATCATATCATCATCATCGTGCGTTGTTGACCTCCCCAGGAACAATGTTTTATTCACGAAACCCTTGCTTAGTGTGTTCCGACCAGGTTCATCGACAAACGACCGTGGTGACTGTGCCACGTTTACCTGGTGAGGCTTGGTGCCCCCGGTCGCATGACCCTGCCAACTATCGTCCATGTTATGACCCTTTATATTATCCTCGTGAACCTTTACATTTATCCATCTTCGAGCCTCCTAAAAACTTTGTTGCTTTACCTACGGCCTGGTATGCACATCTTTTCGCGTGGGTGGTACTGACCCTTTTAAGTTGCCCCCACACCGACGCGGTGAGTTCATAGGCCTCGACTCTACTAGCTAGCGTCTGCGTTACGACTCGTTTCGAGTTGCAACGTGTGCCGTTCGTTGCGCCAGCCTTCTCACCTCGTCTCCCACGCAGTCCGATGCCGTTGCCATCTCTCTACCGTCGCGTTTCATCGTCGACACCTCCTGACACCTTCCTCTCGCCTCTATGTCCTCCCAGCCTTCTATCTCGATTTGACGCACTCGTTTCGTCGACATATCGATTCGTATCGCCTTCAGGGCGTTCCTGACCGCTGTGCTGACCTTCCGTAAAGCCTATGTCGCTACGCGTTTTGCTCTGCGTGTCTTGAGCTGATCTTGATAAGTCTGCTTCGTCCCTTTTCTCCAAACGTTCCAACGTTCCAGGACGTGTTCTGACGTGTTTTTCAACTTCTTCGGCCCCTTTCTGGGTGGCATGACACTCCCGACACTTCCGTTTCGGCTGGGGTAGGCCCAACGTCGACGCTCGGGGGTTCGTTCTTGGCCAACAACTCAAGTTGTTATTGAGAATGTTGTATCTGTGTTTTGAAAATCCTTGCCAGCCTACCGTTTGGTGCAGAGTGTATGCTAGATCGTTCATACGCTCTGATGTGTGAGTGAAACTGATTGGTCTTGGTTTAGAACAATATTGGGAAGTAGCTGGCGAAAAATGGGCCGCAGTGGCGTGGCCTCTCTGTAAATTAATACAGTAGTGATTGATACAACAATTGAGGGTAGGCGAATATAAACACGAAAGGCGGGACAAGGACGTCCACGAGTGCCGCTACGATGAAATTAGACAGCATTTGGATTAAGTAGCAATTAGTGGTCATTGACAATGTTCATATTCACTTAAGAGCCACCGTGGAGGGAATCTCGCAATCACACTCTTTGGCGATGTCTGCCACCACGAGCAAGGCGTCAAGCTGTCGCAAGGAAGAGTGGTGACGAGTATCGGTCAAGCTTCAAAGGCTGTAAAAGTTGCCCATCAATCAATCAAAACTTTCAACCATTCAAGAGTCGTATCAAAACACTAATACACGATAATACACCCCCGCTCGTCGCAGGCACGACTACATGTACACGCCCCAACTCTGGACTTCAAGAGCCGAGAGCCATGCTATTTTTAACCGTGTCCATGAATCTACATGCCATTCGAGTCTCGGTGAGAACACATACCGCTGCAATCCAGCATAGTCACCGTTCCAGAGATCAGCGTCACCAGGGTTTGGGCCCGAGTCAGCGTACTGCCAGAAGGAAGTGTATCCCCATCCCGCAGGAAGGGTACCAAGTTGAGAGGAATAATCCGCAATCCACAGCGGGTTGTTAGTGGCAAAGGCCGCACTGTTTCCAGTGCAAGAGGTCCACCAGTCAGTTGTGGTATAGATGACTACAACAATAGTGTTAACAATTCATGATGCGTATCAGTCAGGGTATAGATCACCTGGGTAACTATAAAAAAACACAATCAGGCCCGTTACTCATAATAGATGTGAAATTTCGTTACCGGCCCGTGGACGTTTCGTACGTGTTAGAGAAATCCTGGACCCACGAGACCATCTCAGAAGCCGTTAGGCCATAGCACTCGGCACCGCTAGGGTTATCTGTTCGGGGATTAGCTTTCATCATTAACTGGGATAGGAACGACCAACACTCGATGTCTAGCGCTCCAGGAAGGGTAATCCCATCTGCAGACCAGCCACCTGACAGAAAATTAGACAATGGCACCACGTGGGAGAGGCTGCCTCACCTCCGTTCTCCAGGAAGTACGTAGCCTGAGTAGCGCCCGAGGATTCATCAGGGTGGGCAAAATGGTAGGACCCGCGGATGAGGCCAGCGTCCGTAGCACCAATGTATTGAGAACTGAAGGTGGGTGAGATGTAGGCTGAAAACAGCAGTATAACTCAGCACATGGACAAGAGAGGCAAATCAAACAACCGAACATGTCCCCTCAGTAGCCTTGATGTATACGAACTGGATACCATTATCGACGACAGTGGTCCAATCGATGTTCGTCTGATAGTCAGAGACATCAATACCCAGAGGATCGGAACGCTTGATCAGGGTTGCTCGAGCGACAGCTAGAGCCAAAGCGAGTGAAGCGAGATGCTTCATTACGGGAGGGTGCGGAGTGGTTTCAAGACGAAGAGGAATAAACACACTTCACGCGTCTTTTATAGGACCTCTAGGATCATCAAGGTCACAAGAAATTATGTCGATCTGTACGCGTCGGCCCGCACTGATTTGTGTTCGTGATCACATAGCATGTGCAACCACTTGTGTTGTGTAGTTTGAATAGATTTCATGAGAACACCGACCTTCACCAACCCCGAGAAGGAGCACATGGCAGAATAAACATCCGAGTGGCAATCCCAGCGGCTGTTGGCTGATCTTGGGCCAAACCGACGTCATGCCAACGTTGACTGATACCAACACTCATTTAGCTGCACTCACTGGGTGAAATGAGGATAGCAAAGAGGCCCGAGCATTCTTGGCGAGGCGCGCGTTCGCATAGATCATTCAATTGCCACACGTTCAACAAATGAGATGTGCACCGCGTGACGGCGGGGATGGAGTCAATAGGCATACATGATACACTGTTGAGGTGAAGAGTCGTCAAAATGCTGGATCTGCGCAGGGAAATCACTCACGCTATCTAAAGGGCCTCGAAACCAAGTCGGTGCGGCGATTTCCCGTTACCAGCAGGCAGCCCTATTTATGCAATTTGAACTGTATCCCTAGAAAGTCGACCGAGAAGATCCCAAGCAGTCTTTAGACCGACACTATTGCTATGAAGAACTCATCCGGGACTGCTCGGTCCATGACTTTGTAACCAATTATCGGTTGCCAAATGAACGCTCGATTGTCAAGCTAGCTTGTCTTGCGGGTTTGAAGCGGAAACCTGGCAGGATCCAAGTTTAGTCAAACTCAAGTCGGTACTAGTAGACTAGTCAGTAATGGTTAGCCGAACCCAGGGTACCGTGTAACGGAAATTTTTGGAACCCCGCCAAAATTTGTGTAGGATCATCAGTCCAATCTCATCAATCTCCTCCTTCTCCTCCTCCCTCCTGCACGACCTTGTAAAATGGATGTGAGCACAGTCCACATTTGATCGCATGTTCTTGATGGACATCTGAAATCTATAGCCCAATTTCGTGCAACGACTGCATACTCTCTTGGTGCAATCCACCTCCAATGACACCGCCCAACTCAAGGCTGTAAGATCATTCGATCAAACGCGTTTTTCGCCCCTCTATTTACACCGCTCAATTGTAGGCTACTGCTCAGTTGAATACCGAGTACTACAAGAATCCCACATGCATACCTGCCCTTACCCAAATACTCGCCAGCTCACCCGAGTCTGCCGTGAGTTCTTGTCGATCCCCAACGCAGATCTCTGAATTAACGACGATCTCCTCACGCCAAGGTTCGTCAACTCGCAGCAGTCGAGCTACGCAAGCGGGTCAGACAAAAAAGTGGCGATCTCTGGGTTCAGCTCCCCCAAGACTCGCGCGAGCAGATCAAGAGCGAATTGCCAAAGCTCATCCTCGCCGAGCCAAAGTATGTGCTTATATATCGCAGTTACATGCTCCTTTTCAACGCGTCAACTTTGAAGTAACCTTGTCCGTCATTCGGCTGCTCGTGTTATCGCATCCATCGCGTCTGTCGAACTCAAGGAAGGGACATGGCCTCAGCTTCTCTCATGGCTGAACGAGGCATGTTCTTCTCCGCAGGTTGCACAACGCGAAGTTGGCGTATATATTCTGTTTACCGTCCTCGAAACCGTCCTTGAAGGGTTCCAGGATTCCACTCAAAACTTCTTCAAACTATTTCAAGTTCTCATTACCGATCCCGAAAGCATGGAAGTACGAGTAACGACAGTTCGGTACGTGTCTTAAGATTAGATACCCGAGCAACATTAACGTAACACACCAGTTCACTGGGTGTCCTTGCGCAATACATCGACGCGGATGACAAGTCCGATGTCGTAAGTCGATAACATTTGATCTGGCGCGTCATTCAAAATCTCTTTCCTCAGAAAACATTTCAAAATTTCCTCCCTGCTATGATCCAAGTTGTGCAGCAAGCACTAGAAGCAGGGGACGAGGCTTCGACACGGCAGTTGTTCGATGTCTTTGAGACACTTCTGATTCTCGTAAGCTGTCTACCCATCGAACCGATCGCTTACTGATCTGCGCGGATTCTCAGGAAATTCCACTTTTGGGGCCCCACACCGAGGCTCTTGCTTCATTCCTACTCCTCTGTGGCGCCAACAGAAATCTCAATCCTGAACTCCGTATCTTCCCCCTGAATGCTCTCAATTGGACCGTGCAATAGTAAGTCCCCTTTCTTCTGTATTTCAATGCAATGTTTACCCATTCCCTCCTACAGCAAAAAGACGAAAATTCAAAGCCAAAATTTGGCAGGCAAGATTTTGGAGGGTCTCATGCCGATCACCATCGAACCTGAACCAGAAGACAGCGACGAAGACGCACCATGTAGAGTAAGTCCGTCACCATTGGGTGTAGTTATGTGCTGATGGCTCTGTAGTCTGCGTTACGCATTATCGATGGTCTGGCGACGAATCTCCCTCCTACCCAGGTCTTCCCTGCCCTCCGCACTCTGATCCAGCAGTACTTCTCGTCACCCGATCCGAACAATCGTCGCGGCGCCGTGCTTGCGCTCGGTGTGGTCGTTGAGGGTTGTAGTGAATTCATGACTCCCATTATGAACCAAGTCTGGCCCATCATCGAGGCTGGTCTTCAGGATGTCGATCCTTCGGTAAGGAAGGCCACCTGCATCGCTGTCAGCTGCTTGTGCGAGTGGCTGGAGGATGAGTGCTCAGCCAAGCATGCCACACTCATTCCTGTAAGTTATTGTACTCACTTAATCCCTGTCGTGTGGTTGAATGTATTTCTTAGGCTATCATGAACTTGGTCCACGACCCAGCAACTCAACGCGCCGCCTGCACTGCCCTTGATGCCCTCCTCGAGATATTGCAAGAAGTTATTGACCAGTATCTCAGCCTGATTATGGAGCAGCTTGCAAACCTCTTGGACACGGCCCCCATTCCTGTCAAATCTGTCGTCACTGGTGCCATTGGCAGTGCCGCTCATGCTTCAAAAGAGAAGTTCTTGCCATACTTCCAGCCGACTATGATCCGCCTCCAACACTTCCTCGTTCTTACTGGGGAGGGTGAAGAGAGTGAGCTGCGTGGGATTGCGATGGATGCAGTCGGCACGTTCGCCGAAGCCGTTGGCGTCGACGCGTTCCGCCCATACTTTGCTGACATGATGAAGCAAGCGTTCCAGGGACTTGATATGGGTAGCCCGCGCTTGAGAGAATGTAGTTTCCTATTCTTCTCGGTGATGGCCCGGGTCTTTGGCGAGGAGTTCGCGCCTTACCTTCCAAGTGTGGTTCCTCCCCTTTTGGCCAGCTGTCGTTTGGCCGAACATGGTGAAGAGACCCGTGAGTCACGTGCCTTTCTCGTAACTGTTATTCACAACTCACTCTCCTGGACCACAGTTTCTGAAGAGGCTGTTGGTGCCTTCGCGTCCGGCACTTCTCCCTCTAGTGCGATAGCAGTCATTGATAGTGATTCAGATGGCAACATCGAGGCGGAGATGGAAGACGTCGACGTCGACAAGATGCTCGAGGTCAACAGTGCCATTGCTGTCGAGAAGGAAATCGCCGCAGACACGATTGGCTCATTGTTCCTTGCGACTCGCAATCATTTCTTCCCCTACGTCGAGCAATGTGTTATCGAGCTCGTTGCCCTCCTCGCGCACTACTACGAAGGCATTCGCAAATCAGCCACGGAATCATTGCTTGAATTGGTCAGGGTTTTCTATGAACTTAGTGATCCTCAGGAGTGGCAAGCTGGTGCTACCGTGGTAAGCAAATAACTTGGAACTTTGGCTCGCGTGCCTTACGTTTGCATGCAAGACCGTGCCTCTGCAACCCGTTGTCAAAGAGCTAGTCGGCCACTGCCTCCCGCCTCTGCTTGACATGTACGAATCCGAGGATAACAAGTAAGGAATCGACACACCAGACCTCCATCGTTGCTCACATCCATTAGGTCTGTGGTGGCGTCACTTTGCATTGGTCTTGCGGAGACGATCAACAAGTTGGGGCCTGCATTGATCGAGAATAGTACGTGTGTTGTGGCATTCTCCGTTACATCACTAAGACCATCTTAGATGTTGAGCAGATCTGTAATATCGCTATTCAAATTTTGAGTCAAAAGGGGCTCTGTCAACAAGACCCGGATCAGGATGAGAACGAGGAGGCACCAGAAGATCAGGCCGAATACGACTCTGTTCTCGTCTCTTCGGCGGGAGATCTTGTTGCAGCGTTGTCGAATGCACTCGGGTCCGACTTCGCTCAAGCCTTCGGAACTTTCTTCCCTCTGATTGCAAAGTATTACGTGAGTAACACTAATATTATCCTTTGAATGAACCTCTCTGATGTTTGGGAACACAGGGAAAGAACCGGTCTTTGAGCGACAAGTCGTCTGCCATTGGATGCTTAGCAGAAATCATGGCCGGGATTAAGAGTGCCGTCACTCCTCACACGGAGCCCCTGTTGGAACTCTTTTACAGAGCTCTCGGTGATAACGAGGCAGAAGTCCAGAGCAACGCATGTTTCGCTGTCGGTCTCCTGGTGGAGCACTCCACGGTCAATCTCACCCCGCAGTATCTTCCTCTCCTCGCTGCCCTTCGCCCCCTCTTCGATGTCCCTCCCGATGCACATCGCTCCCGGCTGAATGCCAAAGACAATGCAACAGGCGCTGTTGCACGACTTATTTACCGCAACTATGCCGCTGTGCCTCTTGACCAGGTTCTTCCGGTATTCGTGGCGGCCCTTCCCTTGAAAGAGGACTACGTCGAGAATCGGCCTGTCTTTCGTGCCCTCTTCCACCTCTTCCGGAATGCTCCTCGGACGCTCGCCCCACATCTAGATGCCTTACTCCATGTGTTCGTCCACGTTCTTAATCCAAGTGGCCCAGATCAGATCGGTGATGAGGGACGGGCTGAGTTGATCCAACTCATTAGCTTCTTGAACACGCAAGAGCCAGGCAAGATACAAGCAGCAGGTTTGACGGCTTTCCTCTAGGAAAAATAGACATTCCCCTTTCCCTTTCTATCTCCAACAATTCACTCTGCTGTGTCATGAGTTCAACGCCTTTCCTTTACCCAGCATTTAGACCCCATTGATGTTGTTTCCGTGCTTTCAGAGTCGCTGGCTGCTGTTTACAATATTTCTGTTTACTATATGCGTGCACGTGACTGTTTTCTGTGACGCGTTCGATGTTCAACCAATTGCATTTCTTTTCCTATTTCCACACTGTCGTTGAGCACCTCACCGCCAGATAATTTTGAAGTCGAGCTCGCTGGCCGACTCGTTCTAACGTGCGTCGTCGTCGCCCCCTACGACTCCCATCACTATGCTCGCCATTCTTTTCACCATCTTCGCCGCGGTCACTGTGGTTTCTGCTAATGTTTCTCTCGATAACCCCCTGGACGGTCAATATCCATTAATTGCACGCGTTGGCGAGAATTACACATGGACCATGAGCTCAAAAACATTCTCCACCGATCTGGACAAATCGCTGGTTTATTCTGCGTCCGGACTTCCTGCCTGGCTCAACTTTGACAACCGCACGTTGACGTTCCACGGCATCCCCGCTGCTGCAGACGAAGGCCGACCGAGCGTCACGGTCACTGCCACCGACACGGAATCGGCCGCATCGTCGCGTTTTATTCTCTGTGTGACGCCGTATTCCGCACCGACAGTTCAGAAACCGATCAGTGAACAGTTTTATGCAGGAAACCCGTCGTTGTCATCTGTTTTCTTTCTTTCGCCGGGATCCGCGCTCGCCACGGACGAACCGACGTTGAGAGTGCCCGCGAGATGGTCATTTAGCATTGGTCTCGACGGGGATACGTTTATCGCCGAAAATGATTTGTACTATGGTGGGCTACAGTCGGACGGAACGCCGTTGCCGTCTTGGATCACGTTTGACCCTTCGACGATGACGTTTGACGGCGTTGCTCTCAACGACGAGATTATCTCGACACCCTTCACGCTGGAAATCGAAGTCTGTGGTGCCGATCAAGAGGGGTATTGCGCTGCATCGGTCCGGTTCAATCTTGTCGTTGCATCTCATGAATTGTCTGCGTATTCGACGTTGCCAACGGTCAATGTCACGGCGGGTACGACGTTCAATGTCACGATGTCCTCCCCGGCAGATTTCACTGGTGTGTTGGTCGATGGGCAAGCCTTGCAACCTGCAAATGTGTCTGTGTTGTCGATCGATGTGTCGTCGTACAAGAACTGGCTCAAGTACGAACCGGAAAGCAAGACGCTGTTTGGCGCTCCTCCGAGCAACTTTACGGCCGCGGACGGTAAACCGACTTTACCGGTCACGCTAACGTCCAACTTCAACCAAACCCTGTATACGAGCGTCGCCCTGGACATTGTCGCGTCTTACTTTTCGAAATCAGACTTGGGCACAATTCAAGCGAACCCGGGACAAGAGGTGCAATTCGATCTTACCAAGTATTTCGCGAATGCGTCGGCGCAGCACAACGATGCGAACTTGAGCGCATCTTTTAACCCCTCGAGCGCAAGCACGTTCCTAAACTTCAACTCGATCACGGCGCAGCTCACAGGTCAGATTCCCGCGGATTCTGATATACCTAAATCAAGTGTCACATTCGTCGCGTATTCGCATATTACACACTCGACGTCACATGCGACACTTTCCGTGGAATCCCCCGAGTTGGAGAAGATCAAGGGGAGTGGGACAGGTGGGGTGGGCGCACCGTCGAAGTCCCAGGTCACGTTGATCGTGTCGCTCGTGTTTGGTATTGTCGGTGGTGTTTTCTTTCTTGGTTTTACGTTGGCATTGTTCAGGCGATGTGCCCATGTCAAAGACTCTGCGATTCTTGGCGAAGAAGGTACGCGAACATGGACCGAGGCAGAGAAGCGATGGTACGGGATCGGGATCGAGGTACACGAAGGCAATCACGAGCGCGGGTATGGATGGAGTAATCAAGCCGATACGAGTGTAGTATCGGAGAAGGGGAGTCTCGAAACGCAAGCTAAAGAGGGTTCGTTTGATCCAGGACATTATCTGCCGACCCGTTCGTACGATAATCTTGGTCTGGGACTGCGACGGGTATCGCCACATGCGCCAACGACGCCGTCGACGGTGCAAGCGTCGTGTGCCGATGGTGTCATGAAGAAGGCCGAATTTTTTGGTAGGATCAGGAATACAGCGCGGAACGTAAGCGACAAGTATAAACGTCGGAGTCCCCCTGCACGGCCTAACATCAGTCACCCGGTTCCGTTGGTCCGACGGGACGGCACGGAGGGGATGCCGATTGAAGGGCAGTATGTGGAGATTGTCAGGTCGCCGCCGCATGCGGAGAGTGCGACTTCGCTCCGTGATGACCACCTTACGGACAGGAGAGCGAGTACGGTGATCAGCTTTACCCCGTCACCGTCGAACTCGACAGGCGAGAGATCTATCCCGAGGAGAAGGGCGGATTTCGCACCTCCGAATTCGCCACGAGGTCCGCGACCACCAGCACCAGCCGCCGTGAGGGAGACCACGCGGCGAAGGTGAGCTTGTGGTATCGTCTATGGGTTCCTGTTTGACCATCTTTTTTGTGTAGCCTCGTGAGGGAAAGTTTACAAAGCACGAGTGTTATCTCGGCAGATTCACACCCTGATTCGTTACGCCCTGGTGAAGAACGGCCTCGTTTGAAACAGTTTACGCATGCAGCACGCGTTCCACCGCCACGTTCGCCTTCGAGCAACGTTGCTGAACCAGAAGCGTCCTCGGGAACGAGGAGGATCGCGAGTCAGACGGCACAAGTGTATAAAGAAAACCAAGAAGGGCGTCACACGAGCATCGACGAACTACGTATCGGCATGCACTACGTTCGCACACTCGGGGAAGGCACCTCGAACGTGCGTTCCGTTTCGGACAGGTCGTTCTCATCGTTGGAGTCTTCCCAGCAAGGTCATGGTGCGACGTCCAGTGGTATCAAGACGAACGCGAGCTTGCGGTTTTTGGTGCGCGCGGGTGAACGGTTCAAGTTTAGGGTGCCGATGCAGCATTCGAGTAATCAGTATCGGAAGCTGGAGGCGAGGTTGATTTCGGGGCGTGCACTGCCGTCGTTTATGCAGGCGGAGTTGAAAGGGTTTGGGGGCAAGGGTGACGAAAAGAAGGCGATTGAATTCTATGGTGTTCCTGCGGAAGGCGATATTGGTGAGTTGTATGTGGGTGTATTCAATGTCGAGGGTGGAGAGTGTTTGGCGCGTGTGGTGGTTGAGGTGATTGCGAGGGGTAAAAAGACTCCACCCATGGCAGGCTGAGCGGGTCTCCCCTGTTATCGTTTGTACCGTGATCTGACATGGATGGGTGGAAACGTTTGGATGATAGACTACTAGAAGATGTACTTCGTTGTCCGCATGCATTCGTTTTTGTACGTATATAGAGCATCTATGTAGCACCTTTGGTCGATATGGGCAGGATGATGAGATGTTTGCCCTTTAGGACTGGTCTTTGAGGCAAACTTGTCTCGGATGTTCGATGTGACGGTGAGAAGCTGCGACCACGAAACCCGGCTAGGATGACAGCAAGAAATCCGACGATACACGAGTGGCAAGGGAGTAGTAATTACATGGCCGACGAGATGGCAAGTGGATGGGAGATGACGTTGCTACAATAACGTGCACGAGGTCCTCTTCGACGCGTCTGTGCTTGGATCGATTAGTCGATCGGGCTCTAGGGCATGACCCGACGGCTCACAATAATCTAGAACAGGAGATCGCGTGAGGTTTTACGTTGCTTCATGACTTCCAGATAAGAATGGCCAGGGTCCCAATGTAGAAATAGATAAAGTTTTTGGTTTCTGGTACGAGGGTTTCAGCTCGAGGCATGGGGGTGGATGAGAAGGAAAGAAAGGGTTTACCATGAGTAACGTAGCTCCCAAAGTTCTTTCCGACGACGACGTGCCAGGTGGGACCGTGGCGTTTATCGAACTCTTTCTTGATCTGGGCGGCGATGTCTTTCTCGATGGTGTATTTTTCGAGGGCTGCAGATGTGACATCGATGCTCTCCTGCTGCATCTCTTCTGCCATGTCGACGTTTTTGATGATGGCCTTTGGGCCGCCGATGCCGCCGTTCTCCCTGGTGGAAGAGCCGGTGTCGGTGGCGGAGGTTGCGGGTGCGGCGTCAGTCATGACTATGGAAGAGGAGGAGAAAAGATGATAAGGGCGATCTGAGACCGGTTCTGGATTAAATACGTGGCTGGGGTGACTTGCCTTGTGTTTTTGGCGAGGGAAACGGCGTTGAACGCGTGGATGGAGTGGGAAGGTGGTCGATGTTGGTCAAGGTGTGTTTTGGACGGATACACGTGGTACAACGCGGGTTCGCTTCCCCCTTTTTTTCGTTTTTTTTTTCTCTACAAGTTTCGTTCCATATCGTCATTATGAATCAACACGCCCTCCTCTCTCTCGCCGCACTCGAGGCGAATCAGCTAATACCCTCTTCCCACTCGTCCGTCCACGCGTCGTTCTTGAGCCATGAGCCAGCCTCATCTCGGAATTTGGTCAGGTTCTGTCCGATTGGCTCGGCCCCACCGAACGTGTCAGCTATGCTTGTGTACGCGAGATTTCATCCTCACGAACGATGTGGTTACCGATGGAGATTATCTGCCATGTTCGCGCGACCAGAAACGTCGCTCCCAAGACTGGGACGGACGCCCCCTTTGTTTCGCTCGAAATGTTTCCGCCGTTCGGTGCGTGTTCGAGATCGACTCCAGTCACCGCCGGTGAGTGCGAGTGTCGCGGGCACGGCTTCTGTACGAGTGGCGTCTTATTCAGATTCGAGATCTCGGCGTTTCTTTTCCACTTGACGCGTTTTTCTCTTTCGTTCCGGAGCCTTTGTCCAGCGTGGCGCGCGGCCGCTTTCAGTCTCTCCATCTCGCCGGTGTTCACCTTGAGTTCCGGGGCTGGGATTTTGGACCGATATCGATGCGGGGAACTCGGAAACTCTATATAATTGGGGTCACCGTTTGCGTGTCACCGTAATGAGGGCGTGGTTGAGGGATGTTTCGAGTGACTGAGCCAACGTACGTATAGAATATGGACTGATGACAATTTCGTTCAGTTGTCCATGTGGACCGTGGCTGATCTTTATCATCGTTGCTTGAATTGGTGACAGCTTGTAAGTTTTTCAAGTTATAGATACATGTGCCATTGGGCTGTACGCTTCTGACGCTGGGAAAGCACGAGGATTCTCGATCTCCTGTATCCGTCTTATCTCTCATTCTGATGCATTCTACCGATAGGTAGCTCTGTGCTATAGATTACCGAACTTAGCGGGCCTCTTGAGCCTTGCCTTCCCGGTGCAACGATCTTGGCCTGCTCCACTCCCTGCTCCACTTCACGGACGGGAAAGCGAAAGAGTCGCCGGTATTGACGATCTCTGCTCTCAGGTCGGCAAGTACGCACACACTAGCACGGAATCTTACATGACCTCGGTGAGTAATCGAGATCAAATTCCACAAGTATCTCTAATTGTGTTTCCCGAAGGCGTGAGTGCAACACGAGATCAGCCGGACTTTCTTTCAGTCATGCGAACCTCAAACACACCAAAATGAAACACCAAGCCCCTACTGTTTGCCACTCACATGGACGTCGTCTCGGTCAATCCGGTGACGTACGACGACTTGATCAACCATCCGTATTCCAGCCATCGTGACAGACAGGGGAATCTGTGACGATAAATCAGGTGTCATCGGAAGTTTGTGAGTTTAGCTACGAGTCTGTTTGCTTTCGACAACTTGATGGTGACTTTTTAAGAACTGCTATCGAAACACTACTGGGGTGGGGATCCGTACCGTCCCACACGATTTTATTTGCCTTTGGTACTGATAGGGAACGTGGGGGCCAGAGAGTGCGTCATGTTCTCCTCAAGGTTTTTTCTTGCTGAAGGCGTTGTAGGCGCGGGTGCGATCGCGTGATATCTTCACGAAACCTATGGCCCTGATTCATTGTCAACGTAGGAGACATGTTCTAAAATCTTCTAGTTAAGTGCCTGACCACGCACTCCACACATGGACATCAGGATAGTACGATGACCTGAATGTGACAGTACTTGCCACGCCGTCGGTTGCCTTGTATTCATAGATATTAGAGAAACAATACAATACTCTTGCTGACCTATCACCGAACCAGAGACTCATCCACACGAAATTTCAGGAACAAATAGACTACCAAGGTTTAGAACGCCACGCAAAATACGATTCAGGCTTCCCAGCATCATCGAGAAAACCTGTGCGGTAGTCACAGACCAGTATTGCGGGTGTCTGAAGATCGTCTCATTGACTTTGATCACATGTTATGCGTCTTGTCAGGAGCAACTTAGGTAACGCGTTGCTGATCACAGTTCACTCTAATGCGTCGTTGTACCGATGTTACGTTCCCTGTTGCTGCAAAACACAACATGATTCTTGAGGCTGATGGAAAGACAGTGGGATCGCAAGGCCTTTCGTGGGGAACTATACGCTTCTACGATGCTTTTAACAGTTCTCTTGTGCCAGCCCCAGTAACGCCTACGACGGGAAGTAGTCCTTACGAGGGGCAATCTGATTGACGCTCCAGCTCCAGCTCCAGCTCCATCTCCGCACGGATATGCGTCCGAGGTTCGCCGTTGTCGCACCTCCACTCTCTGCTGGCGAGTTTTATGTATCTGTACCGCAGTATGACTCTTATTCCGAAGCTGTGTCATAGGTAATACAGGGAAGCGGAAGACGTTATAGCGGAGATGAAGATGTTGAGGCATGCCCTGTAAGGAAAAAAGTGTTGTGAACCAGCTGGAAATAAACTTTTTTTCCGTCACGAGGACTCCGAGGAGTGCCCGAGGTCCATCAACGTAAAGCAAGCGCGGACTTTACTGAAAGTTCCACGATTCGACAGCCTAATAATTCAGTGTTTGAAGGGCCAGTAATAATCGCTGCATAACAGTGCAGCTTTAACTCACACCACCAAGACTTGCTCGGTTTGCATGGGAATTACAGGTGTCCGAGAAGAAGGGTTCTTTTCGGAACGGATTCGCTTCTTCATCGGCTTGTTCAATGGGGGGTTCTTACTAGTAGAAAGTGACTTCAAGTTCGATTTGGTGAAATTTAGCTGGTAACGTGTGCTACTACTACTAGGAGAATATTTCTGGGTGTTGTTTGTACCCAACTCTGGCTAATGTGACATGGTTCAGTGGTAACCGAATGGTTAGAATTCTGCCCGGCGCGCTGATGGGCCGGTTTTGGTTTTGCCTTGGTTGGCTAGTGTAGCTATACTTAATCCAGCCTACTGTGCCGCAGAGTTACTTACCTTCACTAGTCTCGAACCAGACGGAACTTCTAGGAAGTACACTTTTTAGGACCCGAGCTTCCGAAAAGACGTCAAAAACAAATGGTCGGAAACCGTCGACACATACCTGGAATCAACTTCTTTACCTGTGACGCGGACAGCAGGGATAGTATCAGAGTATACTTGCTGCGAACAATGATGGCGGCGGTTTCAATGCTCCGCCAAGTCGGAGAGTCAGGGGGTTTTGTCCGAGCAAGCTGGATTAGGAATAGTGTTATCCGTCCAAGTATTATAAACTAAGGTAAACCAAAACTGCGCGGAATACAGGCGAAAGCGGTCTAACGTTTTGGACCCAGCTGTAATATTACGAACGGTAAGTTGAGTCTCTCGGAGACCACACGATCCGGCCTGCATGACATATCTTGATGATCATGATCGAGAGGCTGTACACCTTTTCAGGCGTATGATTGGACCGCAGAGTGCCGGCGTCCTCGATGTGCCTCCCTGTGGTGTTGGCGTGCTTCTATTCGCTCAGATAATCGATATGTGACCATCGATCTTCGAGGCCAACACGATGCACCACTTCGTGTGTCTTCGTATCTGCAAAGCAGAAAGAAACTGGACCAGGGACTGAGTCAATTGTGGTAGATATGCGCGCATAAACATCAATTGGAGGAAAGACGAGGTGTAACACTGACGTAGTGTGGTCTAGTACTGGCAAAGTTACGTAACCCCAGACTCTACCTTTTGGGGAACGGGTAAAGAGGAAAATAACACTGACCCCCATCATAAGTACCTAAGTATCTCCAATTCATCGCCTTTCCCTCTTACCATCACCATCCTCCTCTCCCGTTCCTGGCAGTCGTCGCTGCCCTCCATAGACGAAAGAGCTCCACTTTGTTCGTGAAGCATGTCGGCCTATGATCACTCAAAGGTTGCGCATTTCATTGGTATGTACGCCGGCGGCGGCAGAGGGACACGTCATAGGCCTGATACGCTTCTTGGATAGGCGGAAATTCGCTGGACAAGGCACCAGCTGGCCGCGTTAAAGACTTTGTTCAGGCCCATGGGGGTCACACAATCATCACAAAGGTAGGCACCGCGCATACGTTCACCTCTTGGTCGATCGATGAGGTCGTCGAGGGAGTGGCACTCTTTCTTCAACACTGTACCCAGAGCTGATGTTTCTTCATCCACCCTCAGGTCCTTATTGCAAATAACGGTATTTTCTACCTCATCGCTCATGACACGCATATATTCAAGTCTCTCCAAAGGTATTGCTGCCGTGAAGGAAATCCGCTCCATCCGTCAATGGAGTTACGAAACTTTTGGAACAGACAGGGCTATCGAGTTCACCGTCATGGCCACACCCGAGGATCTCAAAGTCAATGCCGAGTATATCCGCATGGCAGATCAATACATCGAGGTTCCAGGCGGTTCCAATAACAACAACTATGCCAACGTGGATCTCATTGTTGACGTGGCCGAACGTGCTGGAGTGCACGCTGTCTGGGCAGGCTGGGGTCACGCATCTGAAAACCCCAGACTGCCCGAGAGTCTTAGTGCCTGCAAGAACCGGATCGTGTTTATTGGTCCCCCCGGAAGTGCTATGAGAAGCTTGGGTGACAAGATCTCGAGTACTATTGTTGCGCAGAGCGCCGAGGTGCCTACCATGGCATGGTCTGGCTCAGGGATCACGGACACCGTGTTATCGGAACAAGGCTTCGTGACTGTTCCTGATGATGTATATCAAGCTGCCTGTGTGGCTAGCGTAGAGGAAGGATTAGCCAAGGCTAAGGAAATTGGTTGGCCAGTCATGATCAAGGCCAGTGAAGGTGGAGGTGGAAAGGGTATTCGGAAGGTCGAGCATCACGACGCATTCAAGAACGCATATCATGCGGTCGCTGGAGAGATCCCAGGTAAGGACGTGCACCAGATATACCCCGCGTATATTCATTCCGTTGCAGGATCACCTATTTTTATTATGAAACTCGCTGGCCAGGCACGTCACTTGGAGGTTCAACTTCTTGCTGATCAGTATGGGAATGCAATTTCTTTGTTCGGACGTGATTGTTCCGTTCAGCGTCGTCATCAGAAGATCATTGAAGAAGCTCCTGTGACGATCGCTAAAGAAGATATCTTTGAGCAGATGGAGCGCGCCGCTGTGCGTCTCGCCAAACTCGTAGGGTATGTTAGTGCTGGGACCGTTGAATGTATGCTCTCGCTCTTGTCACATTTCGGAGATCCGTTGACCAGGTGTTTCCACAAGATCTCTACAGTCACTCCGAGGACGTGTTCTACTTCCTTGAACTCAACCCCCGTCTGCAAGTCGAGCACCCAACTACCGAGATGGTCACGGGCGTCAACCTCCCTGCTGCTCAGTTACAGATTGCCATGGGTATTCCTCTGCATTGTATTCGGCATATTCGCACGTTGTACGGTGTTGCTCCCAACGCTTCATCCGAGATTGATTTCGAGATGGTAAAGCCTGGGTCTAACCAGCTTCAGCGTAAACCTCGCCCCAAGGGACACGTTGTTGCAGTTCGTATCACCGCCGAGAACCCGGACGCTGGCTTCAAGCCGTCATCAGGTTCACTTCAAGAGCTCAATTTCCGCTCCAGTACGAACGTTTGGGGTTACTTTTCCGTCAGCTCCGCAGGTGGTCTCCACGAATTCGCTGATTCTCAGTTCGGTCACATCTTCGCATACGGTGAAGACCGCAACGAGAGCAGGAAGAACATAATCGTCGCATTAAAGGAGTTGAGCATCCGTGGTGATTTCAGAACGACCGTCGAATACCTCATCAAACTTCTCGAGCTTGAAGCTTTCGTCGACAATACTTTCACTACCGGCTGGCTGGATTCCCTGATCAGTAACAATCTAACGGCAGAGCGCCCAGATGCTACCCTCGCTGTTGTCTGCGGTGCCGTCACCAAGGCTCACCTCGCGACAGAGGCGTGCCTTAGCGAGTACAGGCGTATTCTGGACAAAGGCCAGGTTCCCGCTCGTGACCTGTTGAAGACCGTGTTCGGCGTTGACTTCATTTATGAGAACACCAAGTACAACTTTACATGTACCCGTTCGTCCAAGCACACATGGACGCTTTTCCTGAACGGTGGACGGACAATGGTCGGGGTGCGCCCTCTCGCTGACGGTGGTCTCCTCATCCTCCTTGATGGTCGCAGTCATTCGGTGTACTGGCGAGAAGAGGTCGGAGCCCTGCGACTTATGGTTGACGCCAAAACGTGCTTGGTCGAGCAAGAAAATGACCCAACACAACTCAGGAGTCCAAGTCCTGGCAAACTCATCCGATTCTTGGTTGACAGCGGCGACCACATCAATGCTGGTGAACAATATGCAGAAATTGAGGTGAGCATGATTCCCCGGGGCAAGCGGTCTTGTTGTTTATCTCGCTCAGGTCATGAAAATGTACATGCCGCTTGTCGCGGCTGAAGATGGCGTCGTCCAATTTGTTAAGCAGCCCGGTGTCAGTCTTGAACCAGGCGATATCCTTGGTATATTGACACTTGATGACCCCGCTCGAGTCAAACACGCCAAGCCATTCGACGGTCTCCTCCCATCAATGGGTCCCCCTGGGGTTGTCGGGAACCGGCCATACCAACGTTTCGTGCGTTGCATGGGGACGCTCAATGATATCCTTGAGGGTTACGATAACCAAGCCATCATGGCCTCGACTTTCAAGGATCTCATCGAAGTCCTTCATGACCCTGAACTACCCTACTCAGAAGTCAGCTCTATCTTGTCCACCCTGTCTGGCCGCATACCATCAAAACTCGAAGAAGGCATTCGGTCAGCTATCGACAGTGCCAAGTCCAGGGGTGACGCACACGAGTTCCCCGCCGTCCGTATCAAGAAAGTTCTTGAACACTACGTTCAGGACTCTATTCTTCCTCAGGATCGGCCAACGTTCCTGACACAACTTGCTCCATTATTCGATGTCCTCGAGAAATTTATGGGCGGCCTGAAGGGCCACGAAGTGCATACCATCGCCAGCCTTCTTTCCGCTTACGATTTGACGGAGAAGCTGTTTGGAGGAAGCATTGAAGCTCGAGTTTTGAGCCTGAGAGAACAGAACAAGGATGACCTTGACAAGGTGGTTGCTCTCGTGCTCAGCCACACCAAAGCTCAGAGCAAGTCAAAACTTGTGCTCTCAATACTAGACTACATCAAATCCAGTGGACTTCCCGTCTCCGGTACGGAGAGCCCGCTTTACAAGGTTCTCAGTGATCTTGCTGAGCTCGAGTCAAAGTTTGTCCACACTTTGTCTTATCCCTTACATGATTAAGAAGTATTTCAGGTCGGCAACTCCCGTCTCCCTAAAAGCTCGTGAAGTGCTTATACTCGGGCAGATGCCTTCATATGAGGAACGTCTAGTCCAGATGGAAGCGATCCTCAAAGCGTCCGTGACTTCCAGTGTATACGGTGAACAGGGTACGACGAATAGGTACGAAGTCCTTTGTCTTGGTCTCCACCTTAATAATTCTCTATAGAACCCCTTCCGCTGAAATCCTGCGCGAGCTCAGCGATTCGCGCTACACTGTTTATGACGTTATTCCAGCGTTCTTCTCACATGCAGACCCTGTTGTCACTCTCGGTCAGTTTGTTTTATTCATTGATCATCCTGATCTGACGTTCGTTTCGCAGCTGCATTTGAGGTTTATGTCCGCCGCGCCTACCGCGCCTACTCGTTGCTGTCGATTGATTATGAGGAAGGTGATGGCCCCGACGATGGCGAGCTCCCGGGTGCCCTCATCTGGCGATTCAACCTTGGACGTTCGCATTCACCCCCCGCTACCCCTCGCATCACTTCTCCGTAAGTACAGCATGCATTCTTGACCAAAAGGTATTTAATCCTAGCCAAAGTGACCCGAGACGTCAAGGATCCGTCAGCGACCTATCCTATTTGATCAGCCGCAACCAATCGCAGCCCATTCGTACTGGTGTCATCGCCTCATTCTCTAACTTGGCTGCTCTTGAGAAAGGTTTCGAGAAAGTTGCTGCTCTCCTTCCCGTGTTCGATCCCGATGAGTTCTGCCAACGTCATGGCAGTACGGAGCCGCCAAATGTCTTGATCCTGGCTCTTCGCATCTTTGACAAAGCGGATGTCGTGTCTGAAGAGGCATGGGCAGAGCATGCCCTCAAATTCGTCAGCGAGCATAACGCAACACTCACCAAACGTGGTGTCCGCCGTGTATCAATCCTCATCTGCAACCGTGGACAATACCCGATGTACTTCACTTTAAGGGGTACTGACGGTAACTGGATCGAAGAACAGGCTATCCGTAACATCGAGCCTGCATTAGCATTCCAACTCGAACTCAGTCGTCTCTCCAACTACAAGCTCAGGCCAGTCTTCGTCGAGACCAAGCAGATTCACATGTACCATGCCGTTGCCAGAGAGAACCAGCTCGACAATCGATTCTTCGTCCGTGCTTTGGTTCGTCCTGGCCGTTTGCGTGGCTCTATGAGCACGAAACAGTACCTCATCTCCGAGACGGACCGACTCGTGACCAGCGTCTTGGATGCGCTAGAGGTCGTCAGCGCGCAGTACCGCAATGCCGATGTCAACCATATTTTCCTGAATTTCGTCTACAATCTTCAGGTTTCCTATGAAGACGTGCTCGAGGCTATCTCGGGCTTCATCGAGCGCCACGGCAAGCGACTCTGGCGTTTGCACGTCACCGGCTCAGAGATTCGTATTGCTCTCGAAGACCAAGAAGGCAATGTTACCCCCATCCGATGCATCATCGAGAATGTATCCGGATTTGTCGTCAACTTCCACGGGTACCAAGAAATTACCACCGACAAAAGTACAACGATCCTAAAGTCCATTGGAGAGAAGGGACCACTTCACCTCCAGCCAGTCAACCAGGCATACCCAACCAAGGAGTCCTTACAGCCCAAACGCTATCAAGCTCACCTTATTGGTACCACTTACGCCTATGACTTCCCCGAGCTGTTTTCAAAAGCTCTCTGCAATGTCTGGATCAAGGCCCGGACTTTCGACTCGTCGCTTATCCTCCCAAAGAAGTTACTCGAAGCGAAGGAGCTCGTGCTCGACGAGCATGATCAACTCACGGAAGTGGATCGTGCCCCAGGTAACAACACGTTCGGAATGGTTGCCTGGGTATTCACACTTAAAACGCCTGAATTCCCTGATGGTCGCAAGGTTATCGTCGTCGCAAACGACATTACCTACAAGATTGGTTCTTTCGGCCCCGTCGAGGATCAGTTCTTCTACCTTGTCACGAAGTATGCACGAGCCCAAGGTCTTCCCCGCATTTACCTTTCCGCCAACTCCGGTGCTCGTATCGGTTTAGGAGAGGAGGTCATGAACCTCTTCTCATGCGCTTGGAACGATGAAGCTCACCCAGAGAAAGGCTTCGAATACCTCTACTTGAACCGAGAGAATTACCTTAAAATGCAAGAAAAGGCCGCTGCTGCCATTCGTACCACGGAGATCGAAGTGGATGGGGAGGTTCGCTACAAGATCACAGACATCATTGGGCTTCAAGACGGCCTCGGTGTCGAGTCATTGAAGGGATCTGGTCTTATTGCAGGAGAAACATCACGTGCCTACGACGATATTTTCACCATTACCTTGGTGACTGCTCGCTCTGTCGGCATTGGTGCATACCTTGTCCGCTTAGGTGAACGCGCTGTCCAAGTCGAGGGACAACCCATCATCCTGACTGGGGCACCTGCACTCAACAAGGTACTTGGGCGCGAAGTCTATACCTCCAACCTCCAACTTGGCGGCACTCAAATCATGCACAAGAATGGTGTCTCACACCTGACCGCAGCCAGCGACTTAGAAGGAGTTACCCACATCCTGCAGTGGTTGTCATACATCCCCGAAACGAAAGGAGATGCACTGCCCATCCGCGAAATACCAGATACATGGGATCGCGAGATTGCTTATGTCCCACCCAAGACTCCTTATGATCCACGCTGGCTCATCGAGGGCAAGGTTGATGAACAGACGTCTATGTGGCTGCCAGGCTTCTTCGACAATGGGTCTTTCCAAGAAACGCTATCCGGATGGGCCCAGACTGTCGTCGTTGGTCGTGCGCGATTGGGTGGCATTCCTATGGGCGTCATCGCTGTCGAGACTCGTACCATTGAACGTGTTGTTCCTGCGGACCCCGCTAATCCCGCATCATTCGAACAGAAGGTCATGGAAGCTGGGCAGGTTTGGTACCCTAACTCGGCGTACAAGACTGCGCAGGCTATCTTCGACCTCAACCGCGAAGGCCTCCCGCTCATCATCTTCGCCAATTGGCGTGGTTTCTCCGGTGGTCAGCAGGACATGTACGACGAAATTTTGAAACAAGGCTCGAAGATCGTCGATGGCTTGTCCAGTTATAAGCAGCCCGTCTTCGTCTACATTGTACCAAACGGCGAACTTCGTGGCGGTGCTTGGGTCGTACTCGACCCCTCGATCAACTCCTCCAAGATGGAGATGTACGCTGATGTTGATGCTCGTGCTGGTGTGTTGGAACCTGAGGGTGTCGTTGAGATCAAGATGCGTCGAGACAAGATCCTTTCACTCATGGAGCGCCTTGACCCTACATACGCATCCCTGAAGGCTGCCAGCAAGGACCCCAGCAAATCCGACGAGGAGAAGGCTGCGGCCTCGAAAGCGTTGGCCGACAGGGAGACCTTCTTACAACCTACTTACAAGCAAATCGCGTTGCTGTATGCCGATCTTCACGAGTGGGTGTCTACTCATTTCGTTTGTAGAGTCCTTGCTCACGTGTCCTCAGTCGAACCGGTCGTATGGAAGCCAAGGGTTGTGCCAAACCTGCTGTATGGAAGGAGGCTCGTCGCTTCTTCTACTGGGCACTTCGCGCACGCCTTGCCCGCTCTGAGGCACTTGCTCAGTTGGCTGATAGTAACCCAGAGGCCACTCCGGAGCTTCTGGCGAAACTATTGGATTCGCTCGTATCCACCGTGGACCGTTCTGACAACTGTGCCCTCGCAAACGCGTTGGAGGAGCTGGACCTGACATCTACGGTCGTCAGATTGAGGACGGACTATCTCTTGCAACGCTTCCTCGAAGTTGCTCAGCAAGACCGAAAAGTGTCCATTGATGGCCTCGTCCGACTAGTAGACTCATTGTCGCACGATGAGCGACAGGCATTACAGTCTGCATTGCAGAACACGCGCTCCCCTGGTTCGTTGGGTTTCTTTGGCATTCCTGACTTCATCGCTGAGTGCACGACAGGACCCCCCTCGTATTCCAATTAAGTTCGTAGCTATATCCCCCAGAACACCACGAACACCATGGATACCATGTCTGTGCATGTCACCCCCATTACTCTGTCCTCTTAGTGTTGTTCTTTCCATTTCGTCCCCGCCCGCAAGCATTAATCTGTAGTATACGGTGTACTGTATAATCGCCATACCATGCATGAATCGAGCATACCGGAACCGAGTCGGAGTCGGAATGAGCTTGAGCGACCATGCTCGTATCCACACAACCTGCTCTGCACTCTACACCACCTCTGGCGTCCGAATTATCGTGTCAAATTCAGACCTGCACTTGATTAAAGCCTTGAAGGTAGAACTCCATTCCCAGCCTGGGTGTTCGCTCCGACACTCGAGCCGGTTTGCTAAGGCCAAAAAAAAAAAGCTTTCACCTAGCTCAGCTAGCGTCATTTCACCCCCCCCAAAGCGCGTATCATTTATAGAGCGGACTAACGAGTGAAACCCTCTAACGCAGTCTAGATATGTGCGCAAAATGGATGCTTATCTCCGCAGCAATATCTTGATCGTTCGCATTCTGAATCGACATCATGTCCGATCTCGGTTCCACCTCGGATGAGAATAATCCTTCTCGGCGAATCTAAAGTGGACAGACGTTCCCTCGGTGTTTTTCTAATCCTAGGGATAAGCAAGAGCCAAAGGTGGGTTGGGTCAGGTTCCACCTCTTCGCGATTATGTTGACTCTATCCACCCCCCTCATTCTTCGATAGATTATTTAGCTCGGACGTTCGGACTCCAGAGAGTAGGAGTCAGACGCGACGACGGCGTTGCCGGGCATCGCCTGGGAACCTGCAAAGTGGATCTGATCGTTTGTGCTAGATCGTCAGGAAAAGTCTGACGCTGTAGTATGATCGCAATCGAATAGTCTCAGGTCTGAACGTATTTTGCGACGTGAGCAAACCTGGGACCCCTTTCCAGTGGAGACGTAGCTTGCAATGAACAGTTGAGTTATCCGGTCGTCTTCCGGTTCCCACAAGCGCAAACGAAAGGCTGGGAGGACCCCGAGTCCGGCGACGTTGAAACGCCCAAGAAACCTCCTTACTGTAACCCGAACGTCGGAACCGCACCAGAACCGAGCATTGTTTATTTCGGTCAGGTAAGTGCTAACCCAAAAAGTATCAGACTTCCAGGCCAGGTACAACTTTTTGGCAGAGAAGTCCTCGGCGTCAAGATGACGGGGCCGAGGCTGAACTGCGCTCTATACAGACCGCGAGGGCGTCAATCGGTCCACGAATAGCGCATATGCAGCGGTGACAACGGCTATATGCGCCTTGTCGGGCTGATCATGTAATATATTCAGTCGGAGCCCTCTCGCGCACTATAGATGCGCCCACTTTCTCTTGGTACCGCTGGTCTTATCTCATTCCTTCCCGTCCAACCATTGTGACCATGTCCGATCTCGAATCCTCAGCGAACATAAAGGATTATACGTCCAATGTCCTTGCAGCGAACGTGAAATGGGCAGAGAGGCTGAACCAGACGTTCCCTCAGTACTTCCCTGATCCGAAAGATAAGCAAGCACCCAAGGTAGGCTTTCGTTGGCGGCTCCGACCCTCGTGATTTCCTTGACGTCCTGTCTACCGAACAGATGCTTTGGATCGGGTGTTCGGATTCTAGGGTGCAAGAGTCAGACGCGACGACGTCACTCCCGGGTACCGTCTTCGTACACAGGAACATCGCAAAGTAATTTGTCCCGCACGAAACATGTAGCGCATTCGTTCTAACTTGCGCATGAACCTCGACAGCCAATTTCATCTCCACGACGACAATGCATTGTCGGTCCTTGCATACGCCATCAATGGACTAGGCGTGCAGCACAGTACGTGCCTTTCTTTTCGATTCACAAGATATATCTCTTCCCTTCTTTTTATTTTTATTTTTTTTTTAAACCCCTCGTTCCTCGGTATTGCCGTACAGTCGTCGTCGTTGGTCACGAGCACTGCGGTGGTGCGCTCACAGCGCTGAGAGAAGCAGGGAACCCTCCGCCCGAAGACCAGGTCGAGCGCCAACACACGCTCTACGATTCCCTGTATCATTTCGTCGAATCGTTCCGTGGTGGTCAGCCCAACGACGTTCACGACAAGGACTCCAAGGACCCGAACGACGCCATCACGCGTTGGCTCACGCCGCTCGTCGATCGCGTCAAGGAACTCGCACTCCCTCAGGAGGAAGAGGCGGCGTTGAGAGTGGTGATTGAAGAGAACGTGAAACTGCAGGTCGCGAATATAGTTCGGCTGGGCGGATGGGTGCACAGCAATGCCGTGAAGAAGCCGATCTGGGTGCATGGTTGGGTATACGACTTTTCTACGGGCTTCATCCGGGACTTGGAGATCACCGAGAAACTCTGAGGTTACCCGGCGTAAAGGGCGTTCGGGGGTGTGTGAGGGTCTTCTTTCTGAACTGTGCCTTGTTGTGTCGTTTGTTCGCTCGTATTTTACGCAAAGATGTAGTACTCGTGTACGATAAGGGTGTCAGGAATGGTTTCAAAGCAGTATACTGTCCACCACGCGATCGAGAGTCAGCGAGCGGGCGATGGACGGTGCGATTCGGCATTTCGCTATAACCTCCGGTTCTTCCCGAGGCACGTAATTAGTCTCATCGAACAAGCAGGATCATGCACTTATTCAATGTCACGACATGAAGAATGCAACATGAGATTCAACTATTACAATGAAAAAGTAACGTCGACTATAACATACACATCACACAAACATCTGCAACGGATGACGATCATATACATTTTGACCCTCGCTCAGTTCACTAAGATCCGGATAAAACGGTACCATCGCATCTGCAGCACCGAGATACAGCGAGTTGTAGACACGCCAGTAGACCTAGAGAGAAGAACGAGCGGTGAGCGACGGCGTGGAGCAGACGATCGAGCAAGACGTACCTCGCGGACCTTACGTGCAGGATGGAACAAGCCTTGGAGTGTATAGCTTAGAAGAACACCTGGGCCCAACGTCACGCGCATGGCCTCGACGGCTTCCATAACTGCACCGATGACGTGTGGAGAGGTTTCAAAACAGTTGGGCCATACGAGATTCATTAAATGAAGCATCGAGTCTTCGCAGCCGAGACCCGCTACGCCAAGGGCCAAATGCTTTACGATGACACTTGCTGTTTGACGGTGAACGAGGTCACGGTCTGTAAGCGCATCTTCCAGCATGGTGACCACCGAGTCAACGTAGTAGGCAGATTGTGGACCAACGTATTCGAATACGAAGGTCAGTGCTTTGAGACAGCCGGTCCGTACGTTGAGTTCCGCAGTGCGGTACTCGTTGAGGATTGCGGGGATACACGTGAAAGCTAGAAAGCAACGTCAGCCTATATAGATCATTGACAGGGCGAATTACTCACGTCCGCAAGTCTCAGCTACGATAGCGATCGCGACGGTACTACAGACACGACTCTGACGTTCTTGCACACGCAGGTTGGTGAGGAGAACTGAAAGAACATCCTGAGGGCCCAAACTCTTCGCAATGTAACCAAACGAGTTGACGGCGGCTCGTCGAATGCCCTTCTTATGTGCCTTTAAGAGGTCCAGGAGCTCGAAGCAAATGCGCATCCACTCTCTTGCTGGGACGAATTCAGCCCCGCGATCAGCTGAACATACACGTCAATACCGTGAGACACCAACGAGAAGACAGACGAGACTTACCGATACGACCAATCAGGTTAATCGATGCTTCCTGCACCTTTTCGTGTCGGTTACGGAGAATCGGTGTCATTCGGGGTACTGTACGGACGTGGTCAGTCATGAAATACTAAACGATGCATATGAACACATACGAAGATCTTTAACCGGGGGGTTCATCTGAGTCATGCCAACGACATTAGCGATCGCACCCTCAGCAGCAATAATACTACCGAGCGTGTCGGGGTATTCTTCACCCAGCTGCTCAAACAAGACGAGACCGAGTTTGCTCAACAGCTGGTCTTCACCGCACTGTTTGATGACCACCGCAAGTCGTGTGGTCAAATCGGCTGCCTGCTGACGGACTTTAGCGCTCTTGTTGTTAAGACGCCAGAGGATCGTGGAGACAATCTGAGTGAGATATGGCTTGACGCGGATGCCAAGAGCGTTGACGACGGTACCGAAACCATCCAGCATGACTTGGTCTTCCGTAGTCTGCTCCTGGAAGGAATAGATGATGCCGTCTACGAGGCGAACCTCGAGACGTTCGTCGATGTCCGAGGCGCCAAGAGTAGCGACGACCTTAGTGATAGTCTCCATAACCATCTTCCGGTACGGCTCCGCCTCGTCCTTCAGCTCGTTCACTATCCTTCCGACAATCTCTGAAACGCCAGATTTTTGCGCGAGTTCCACAGTGGTCTCCACGACTTGACGATAGTTCCGTCTATCCAATGCCATACGACGAACCCAGAACGACTTGAAAAAGTCAGGGAGAATATCTTGTTTAATGTACTGCGCTGTGACACCTTCCGTAGCAGCGCATTGCTTGACCACTTTGAGCACGATCTTCTTCATCTCTTCGTCGGACGTCTGGAATTCGCGGATGAGGATGACAGTAACTTCCTTTGTGTAGTAAGAGGCATATTCGGGATCCATAAGGGGAATGATGAAGCCGATCGCCTTCAAGAAGGCAGCGAGACCCTTGCCACGGTGTAGACGAATACCGAGCCAAAGAGGTTTAAGCACCTCATCGAACGACTCGATACCGTAAGGCGCTGAGGCTTCGGCCAACGCAGCGAGACCCAGGGCTGTCATGGTCCGCACCTTCTGCTGTTCGTCCGTGAGTCCATGGGCAATACAGCCCACCAGGTTTCGTAAGTGAGGAAGCACGGCGCAGCCCATCATGATGGCAATCTGTTGGACGATTCGAATGCCGGTGTGACGCGCCTGCCACGACTTTTTGCTACGGCAGACGGCCTTGAGGAAGGGAAGTAGCGAAGGGATGCCAAGGGCAGATGCGACCACAGAGAATGCGCGGGCAGTCGTATTGCGAACATATTCATCAGCGTGATCAATATCAGGACGCATGGTGGAGATCATGTGGGCAAGACCAGCCGCTTTTGAGAGGTTGGATATGATTTCGCGCCCTTCGATACGAGCGTAGTAATCCTCGTCGATAAGTAAAGGTTCGATGACGACTAGGATCTTGTGCACGTAAGGACGGACAAGGTCGTCGAGTTTGTACAAGACACGGTCGATAACCTTGACCAGCAGATGCCGTTCTTGATCTTCCAGTGTGCGTTCCATAAGTAGCGGGAGGATTTTATCAAAGAGTGGACCGGCGCCGAACTCGCGAGCTTTGTCTGTGATCTGACGAAGGGCGGTCTTTCGGACAGGTGGAGTGCCGTTCTTAATCTTCAGGAGAAGCCGCATGATCTTGCGTTCTTTCATTTCATCTACCGAAAGCTCAGTCTCATCCTCCTCTTTCAGAATCTTTGCGAAATACTGAGCATCCTCCGGCTTGAAGAAGGCGAGATTTCCAACTCCTGGAATCTCAGTAGGCAGCTCGGGTGCGAGACCCGCAGCCGCCGCAATGGCAGCAGCGTCAGACGATTCTTGTATATGGAAACCCCCGACTTCAGTAACAGGCGTCGCCATCAACTTGCGGGGGGTAACCATCGGCGCATAGCCTGGCGGAGGAGTAACAATGACGTACCCTGTGGCCGGAAGAATAACGTCCAGTTCTTCATCCGTGAGGTAGCGGTTGTGTTTGTCCTCGTGCATGATACCTGGCGCGTTCATGATGATCTGTGTCATAGGCGCATCGGGGATGACAGCAGCTTGGTCCCAACGCGATCGTTTGGGAGTCTCAGCGAGAGAAGTAGTATTCTCCGTAGGCGTAGCATCCCAACGAGACCGCCGTTTCTTTGGCGCAGACGGCTCTTCTTTCACCTCCGATTTATTAGGGTCCACGTTCTCATCCGTGGGCTCTGACATGTCCCATCTCCGTTTACGCTTTGCTCCCGCTGCTTCCCGGTCCCGTTCCCTAGCTTCGGCGAGCTCTTTGGCAGCGGCAAGCTCCATAGCGACGTCTTGAAGCTCGGAAGCTGGAGGCGTCTTGTCCAAATCCATCTTCATCTTTCCCTCTTCCCTCTCTCGCCTCTCCTTCTCCTCAATCGCTCTCCGCACACGTACCTCCTCCTGCTCCAAACGAGCCAACCTCATCGCATCCTTGTAACCCCCCTCGACCTCCATGCCTTCCTCAACATGTTTGAATGCATCCGCACTTTCTTGTGCGACTCGGTTGAAGCGACGATTGTGATAATCCGATTGCCTCGACGCAATTTGACGTTTCGAGGCTGTTTCGGCAAAAGGGTCGAAGTTTTCCTCCTCTGCAAGGTCTGCAAACTCCTGAAGAATCTCCTTCGGCACGGTGAAGGAGTCAACGAGTCTTGGTGAGCCGGACATGACAGACGGTGATGGTGATGGTTGCAGAGAGAGTCGTTGGACGCCGACGAAAACAACCCGCAGGAAGAGTGTGAGCTGAGTCTAAATAATTCGCGACCAAATGTGTACAAATAACCCCTGTCGATTTGTCATCAGTATGCTCAGGGCAGTGTTAGAATGAATCACGATACACCAGCCAGTTTTGTACAAACGACTCTTGGAGACATATAATCATCTGGTTCGGTTCCATTAGTCTCACTGATCCGACGTTTTCCAAGCTGCCTCCGCCCGCCGCTTATTGGTAACCAAAAACCTACAACTCGTTTGTATTGACTCGATCAGTGAAACGGTTATTGGTCGGAACCAACGGCTAGCAGTCTGTAGCACTCGGCCACACTCGGTTAGCGTCGGAAACCACTGGCAGCAACTGTTTACTCGCGGCAACTTGGATGTATTGCAAGTTCGTTTGCTCTTCTTTTCAGACGTATCTACTACCTTGCATTCTAATCTTGAAACGTATCCCCCATCTGTCCGTGGTGTCCGAGAACCCATCCAAAAGTCGGCCTAAGACAGCCAGGTAAGTCGCCCACTCATAAATTCACCTTTTTATTTACATCTCCAAGGGTTTACTGGGATACACAGCTTCCGAGTACAGCTTCCATGACGTACAAAGTGTTGATTGTCACTCGGGGGAGACATCGGCTAACTAATATACTGTCTCGCTACAACGATCTGAAACAATTCGATATTCTAAGGATTGAGCAGGTGTGTTTCATTCAGTAAGAATCACTTAATCCATCTCATTACAGCACGCTGATCTTGTGGAGAGTCGCGCAGTGCTAGCCTCTGCAAAGCAGACAGTAACGTTATCGCTCGACGACTCTCTTAAGGCCCATTTGAGAGCTCTGATTGGTGGATTTATCGATGACGTGGCTTTTGGCGAGCTTTTTGCTCGTTTTTGACTCGGCTAGTTTTGCAGATGCCGCCAGCCCCTAGCAGCATAAGTACCACCTCCCGTTTCCAGCCGCTCCTGCGATGGTGCGGGAAATTCTTTTCAGTCTTTTCGCAGCAGTTCTCGCTGTTCAGGTGCCATTGCAAAGCTCTGATCGAAGACTCACCACTCGGCTACTAGTATTCTTGTTGATGGGAATGGTGCCTCGACGAGCCTCCAAACCCAAATGCTACTGACCACCTCGTGTTCGAGACCGTCCACTTGCTGCTCCAACACTGGCCGAACACACGTATGAGAAATGGTAAGCGGAGTCCACGCGCCTGCATGGCTCTTCCCCGAGCGCATATTCTCCTCCAGGTCATGGTGTTGTGCCGGGAAGCGTTCCGACAGGAACACTTCTCTCCCATGGGACGTTTCGCGAAGAGCTGCCACAGGGCCCCGAATAGGTTGCTACGGATCTTGAGCATTCGTATTTCTTCTGCAGCGATAGGTCCAATCATTTCCGACAAGGATGCTGGTATCTCACGTTCATGACCAGTCGACCACTCAAGGCCGTATATTTCGACGGCAGTAGTACTGCGGCGCTTCCTCACGGTTCATGGAATACACAAGACCTTATCACATGGGGTAGAGCCGGCGATGGTGATCCGTCCGAAGAAGAGCGGCGAATCCAAGACCTCCATGAACGGGGCAAGAATTTCGGTGTGGATGGCTTTGTGAGGTAAATCTTCACTTTCGCCGATATCTTTTTGCATTGAACACATTCAGGATGCAAATAGAATTGTGAGCAATCACTTTTTGCCTTACTCAGTTCTCCTTAGTGAGGTCATGCTTTGTGACTTTACCTCTGGCGTCTGCGTGGTTTCTTCCACAAATCTAGCAAGCCGAGGGGTTATTCGACGACGGGTATGTGGGTCTTCGTCAATTGGGTTTCTTGCTGAAGGAATACTGAGGTGGCTCCGGGCAGCGGGTTTCGTTTCGTTTGAGGTTATGAATGCCGGTTCCTGGCACAATCACTTCCCTGGAGAGATGCACGTCCAATTGGATCTAACTGGATTGGTCTCTTTCTACGCCACCTTACTTGCGCCTTCATTGGGTGGCATTCGGGCCGGTCAAGAGAGGTGGGACCATCACATGGGAAATATATTCAGCAAAGATTTATTGGCCGTAAAATCAAGGCTGGAGGCGGCTTTAGTCGGACCAGGGGGTCGGTCGAGCGGAATTGACTAGAAAACACTCATCCAGGTCATATGACCAATGCGCCCAATGACTCGAACTGGCACGTTACCTCCTGAACTCGTCGGCGGGATCCAACAAAATCCAATCAGAGCTCAGAATGATGTTGACGCCTTCAAATCTCCCTTTCTCGGACTCATTCTGGACTGGACGATGCCTATCTACAAGCCGTGTGCTACAATACATGCGTACACCATGGAGTCTGATTTGGACTCTATGACGGATTCAGAGGATCGCTTCTTCAAGCTGTACGAGGGACCAGCCGAGAGATTTGACGTGTGGTGACGAAGATGTGGACCGCGGGGATCGATCCGTTGTTAAACACAAAGGAATCCCTCGATTTTGCCGAAATAACGAAGCTTTGGACTAGTACGTGGGCCGAGGACCTGAACCAGCTGATGGGATGGCTCGACTGGAATGTGTGGGTGAAGCGTGGTCCCGAGGTGGGTCTACTATGCAGTCATGCGGACCTCATGTTTTCGTATCATGACTGATGGATGGTCGATAGGAGATGTGTTACTTGCCTACGAGGCCTATCGGTTTTCCTCGGCCACCGTGACCTTCCCTTTGTCACATTTTGAGGGATCGGTTGGTTTTGACTTCCGAATCATGGTCACGGAAAGCCTGGGAGAGGCAATGTAGAATATACTACCTTACAGGACCTGATCTGTCTTCGTGACTCGACGCTAGACAGGGCGGAAGGGCTTGATGGATACTCCAAATCCGGTTCAAGGTGCATTTACGAACCCGCCCGTCTGGAATCTTTTCTTCCTGTGCATGTACATTTCACTTCCAGGTTTACCCCGCCGCAGCCCATTGTTTGGGGGTGTCAGGAACTGTGAAGCAACGCCGGCATTCTTGTTTACTCTTCGCTAGCGCCAGCACCAGCAATCAGTCTCGTATTGCCACTGTCATGACTCTCCGGGTTTACTTGATCGGCATTCATGTTACAAGGCCAATTGCTTTTCACTGACCACGGGGCTACCCACGAGGTTGGCCAGTCACAAAAGCCACATAATGTTACGCGCTGGTCATGCATTGCCAAATTCAAGGCCTGCTTGGCACAGAGAGTTTTGAAAAAGTGGCCAACTCGCGGGCAGGACCAACTCGCTATTCATTCCACAATTTTCTTGGTAACAAGTAACCCACCCACAATGTTAACCCGACCATGACCACCATCACCCAGTACGCCAAATAACCTCCCATGATATGTTTTTCGATACTGAGTGAAAAGGCAGAGTTGACGGTCACAGGACCGATAGCGCGCATGACAGAGACGATCGTCTGCGCAATGCCATACGTTGCGCCGATCGACGCCTTGTTCGGTGCAGCAGCACTTATATACATGAACGTGATCCCTGATTAACGTGGATCATCAGATTGTCCATACTCATAATGGGCTGGCTCACCATAAGCAAAACCCGCAAATATAGACAAGATCTGTTGGAGTCCTACAAGGAACCAAACGAAGTGGCTCAGGCCGTATGCTCGTGCCGCGGAATTGATCACCGGGAACAGTGCTATCATAGGCAAGGATATAGAAACTGCTGTCAAGAACGTAGGTTTGGCGCCAAGCCAGTCGTGCACAGGAGCGAAGAATATCCATTGAATGATACCACCTGATATCCCAAGAAGTGCCAAGATTGTCCCAATTGCGGGTGGATCAAGATTGAGACCACCCATTTCAATGGGCATCGCGTAGAAGACTGGGGTTACTGCACGAAAGGCGATGTCGACGAGGGAGAATGTAGCATAGCTCCCAGCTGCTATCATTACTGGGCGAACGAGAAGAGCGCGGAAGGGTATTTGTTTATTGATTGCTTCTGGTGCTGGTTCGTCTTGTAGGACCCCGTGGACCTGTGGATTGGGTCGTGGTTTATCGTCCTTGGTCGTTCCACCGAAAAGGTATTGCCTCAGTGTCATTTGGGGTTTCGTGGTCTGGATGAAAGTAAGTATCATTCACCCCGGTTCAGACCAGCTGACGGACCTCTTTCATAAACATAAAGGCGATGAGCCATGAAAGTGCCGCGACACCCGCCGAGACTGAACAGGGCAGAAAGTACGGGTATTCTTTGAAAAATACAGAATCACCAAAGATGTCCGGGAATCTCTCCGCAGGGCTAGCCAGAGACCCGCCAATCATTGGTCTTGATATTTATTCAGCACAAAAGGTATGGAAACGCAGTGGATAGCGAAAACAGACCCCAGTGTCGTACCCAAGGACCAAGTAATCGGCAAGATACCATATGCCTGCGCGATATTCGTAGAGTCCGTGATCTCGATTGTCATGCTTTTCATTACACCAATGTTTCCATTCAGAGCGCCATTAAGACACCGACTTCAAGTATTCCGTCAGCCTTTCCAAAACGCAGGGTATGCCAAACTTGTTCCCACCTGACAACGAGGCTCCAGAACGTCTTAGACAACCCGAAGCACCACATTGACGCTGATAGTCCGAAAAGCCCTATCAAAAGCACGGGTCTGCGACCGATTCGATCTGACAAACGACTCCAATAGTATATTGTGCAAGCCTCGGTTAAAAAGAATAACGAATGCTAGGATCCGCAATTTTAGAACTGGGTGAAGGTTGATAGGGCGCATAGGCAACGAACCATAAATCCAACATAGTACCCAATACGAGAGTCTTCGCCATCGGTAATACCAATGTCCCTTATCAGCTATACGAGAAGCAGACACGCAACTCTAAACATGTGTGAGGAATGTACAACGTCGAACTCGTACCTGAGGAAGGAACGGTGCTATGACCTGCGAAGTTATTGGTTCTGAGACTTGAACCAACAACAATATGGAAAGTTGACGCCAAGGAAGGGGCGTCCTCTGCTTTGTTGTGTTAACTTGCTGAATATTTCGAGATTGGTCCCTTAGAAGTGGTGTCTCCTCGTCCGTTATCTGAGGCATCGTAGTCGGCATCCAGATATGTTTAGACTGAGAGTGAGATGTGAGTAGGGTTTTCCTAAAATACCCATGCCAAAATATCCTCACCCGTGACGAGCTACTTTAAGAGATTATAGCATTTGAGCCCAGGAACTGGAATATATACCAGCGGGAGTTTTTTTTTTCACCATCGATAACGAAATCAGATGGGGGAAATTGTATGGCGGTGATTCGATTCTGGACCTACAGACTGTCAGAACCAAAGTCGTTTTATGGCCGCCAACAATTACGTTTATTTTCCAGCTGTGCAATGTCCAAGGGACTAAGGCGGCCATGTTTCAGCTGTTGTTTTGTAGGTGTATGTCCAAGAAAAGCTCTAGAAAATTAATTCGTAGGGAGCTTTGGCTCCCTATAGTCTCAGATGTATTTATCGGCCCGGGCGGACCGTTAGGTTATTAATACGAAATGTAGTTACCACGGTTACAGGAAATGCTGCGGTGGTGTGAGATGTACGGCACTGGTGTTCCTGGCCAGCGAGTCTTTAACGAGATGAAATCGTTTCGCACAGCCCTCGCGTTTGCCGGGGTGGTCACAAGCTGCTGTGATGCTGGCAATCTTGAGCGGCGTTCACCTTTGATGTAGTGCTCGTTGGAGGCGGGACGGCGGGCCTTGAACAGACCGTCGGGTCCGTGTCGGTATCATCGATGCTGGATTCATATAACGCGTCCGGTGATCCTCTGCATCGATATGCCATATGGATCACAGATCGCCGTCAAGTATTATCGGCAGGAGCTAAACCTAGCTAACTCTGTCATTCTGATTGCTGGGGCCCAGTTCTCCCCCAATATGGCCTCTTCGGGGCCTTTCATCAGTCAGATCTAGTAAAACCACTAGACCGACAGTCCCGTGGTCGCAACTCGTGCTCGAAACGGCTCAGGTCCGTACGGTTCTTACAATCGCTGTGAACGCACCTAAATTTCCATCAGACACACCCAAATCCAATAGGGATACCTTAAGAGAGCTGACGTAGCACCCCTGGCACAACAGCAATGGCAACACAGAGCTTGGGAGGTCAGAGCATTGTATAGCTTGCTTGGTTTCGTTTCCCTTTCAGGCATCGGATTTGATCCTGGAGGGTCTCCTCCAGATCGGCGGCGCGGGACCTACAACGAAGCTTCGAACAGTTTTCATTTTCATTACCTTCCTTTTAAATAGGCTCCCCCGAACTAACCTGGCTCGAGGAGATGGTCGTTCGTTCTCCATCTGCACTCCTCCACTACTGTATCTATTTTATTGATCTGATATTGGGTTGACACTATTGTACTGGGTGGAAATGCGGTCACAGTTTGTTGTTCGCCAGACAACCTTGGACTCGGGTTAGGGTTATATATCGTGCCTTTCGTTCGCTGTTGAAACTTGACACCTTCAAGTCGCTAGTCATTTCTGGGATCATGGAAGATGGAACCTCTCGTCAACCTTCATAGTGACAGTGCCGCAGTCACTGATGCTGATGAAGAGGTACATACCATTCAAGCCGTTCTACAACCTCATCGCGGTCCTGGACGCTGACATGTCCCAAGATCTTCCTCCTCTACTCGGCGCTCAACCAGACGAAAACGGATCTCGTTGGTCCGGATGGCTATCGTGGTTTAGGCCACATTGATTCACGGAAAGATACTCTGACTATCCAGTTTGAGTTTCGACCACCTTCGGCTCCCAGCCTGCCGCAGCCCACGAAGAGACCGAAAAAACCGCGAAATAAAGCTTCCAAAGAAAGTCCGACGCGGGTGGTCGTGATTGAGATCGCACAGGACCCAACCGCACTGCGAAGTAGAACCGGGGATACGGGCAGCGTGGTTTGGCGAGCAAGGTGAGGTTCGTGATATTGCCGTCAGTCAGCTTGTCACATTGACACTGTACACGTGTTTTACTGCAATCTCGCAAAAAAAAAGTACAGAACTAGCAAGGGCTGTCCTACAGCAACATTTCTTCCCTTCTGAAATACCTCTCTTCAATCGAGACCGGTTGGCAGAATCCCACTGCCTCGAACTAGGGTTAGCATGAACCTTTCTAAGAGTGGTTTTCCCTGAAATTAAAAGGGGTCTCGTATATGAAGAGCAGGCACGGGACTTCTCGGTCTTGCGCTTGCACCCTTACTTCGCACTTATACTGTCACCGACATCAAGCCTCTCCTGCCGCTCATTCGAAAGAACATTTCGCTGAACTCGCTCGGATGCCATGACGGATCCCTTGGTAATTCAAAGTCTAACGTCACGATCGAAGAATTGGATTGGCTCGCGCTTGCTTCTCTTCCATCCGGCACGACGCGAACACGTTACCGTCCTGTCCCAAAGGTCACCTCAGCCTCGGAGCTCGATTCTACCCACCACGGTGCATGGGATATAGTTTTCGCGGTTGACTGCATATATAACCCCTCGCTCCTTCCTGCCCTCGTTGATACCATAGATACGGTCTCAACTGCGGGACGAACCTGGGTTGTCGTGGTGGCGGAGCTGAGACAGGAGGATGTTCTACGAGAGTTTTTGGATCTGTGGCTGAAACGGGTTACTAGTGGCAGGTGGGAGATCACCCGGGTCGAAGGCTTACTGGACGTTCACTTTGTCATATGGGCTGGGTGGAAGCGCCTAGACTAGCTGTGAGTATGATGTGCACAGCGTTTTGGCCGACGCAATGGAATGAGGTATCCTAGTACTATATATCGTTTCCCAACCCGACCGTACCACCACAATGCCGCACTCACGACTGGGTTATTTCCATTTCAACCAAATCTCCTACGGTCAGATTCAAAACATACTCGGGTTTTGGCAAGCGTCAAATCGGTGCTGAATTCAGACTCCGCCCGCCCAGTCGGTATTACGAGAGATCTATTAGTTGAATTATTAATAAAGGCATCTGCCTTGAACCATAGGTCTCCAAAATTAACATGTGAGTAGGTATGAGGGGCTTATCAAGGGGGCGTTGTGGAACGTATGCAGAGTGTAAGGAACATACATGAGTATGAGACGTGGGACCACTCGACGATGAGGGGAAATCCAGCACGATGTGGTGGTCTGGCCAATTTGGAACGAGAAGGTCATTTGTCGAGGTGGAAGATTGTAGCGGCTCTACTGAGGAGGCAGAAGTGCGCTTTCTTGAACCGCCGAAAAGTCCACTAAACTACTGTACACAGAACACCATTCCTTGAACTATTCCTAATCCAGCTTGCTCGGACAAAACCCTCTCGGCAGCGCATCTCCGACTTGACGGAGCAATGAAGCTGCCTCATCATTGTCTACAGCAGGTATGCTCTGATGCTATCCCTGCTAACAGGCGGAGAAGGTGGTTTCCGACCACTTGCAACTCAGGACGGGTGAAGATTTATTTCGGACACATCTGTTTTGGCGCCTTCAATTTCAGAAGCTCGGGTCCTAGGAAGTGTTCGCACAGGTTAGGAGTAGGTTTTACCTGAATCTGGTGTATCATTCGTTGTCCAGGTAAACCAGAAACTACTAGTAGAACACGGGCGAAAGCGATCTAACGTTTTAGATCCAGCTGAAAACGAGAGCTGGGCTAACTGTTAGCAAACGGACCACATCGATGACTATATCCGGCGCACCCCAGTTTGAATTGTCTTGGAACATGGTCTTGGAACCACCCCAGGATTATATCAACCTCCGTCATTCAGTATCTCTCCGCAGTCGCTACTCAGTACTCGCTACGCAAGGTCTCACATGATCAGGAACCCCTCAAACCCCTAACCGATTCCCATACAAAAAGCACAGTCCGTTCGAGAAATCGCTTTGCTATCCTATTCTCCGACGCACAAGATACACAATGCTTTCCCGGACGTTGCTCTTTGCAAGTTTGTTATGCGCTCTCCAGATAATTGCTGTCGCAATTTCCGATCCGTCTCAAACTGTCAGTCGGACCATCACGCTTCACAAAAAGCAACTGCGTGCGCGCAGCGCAGAAGATTGGGGCGTTTGGGCCAAGAACGAGCGTGAAGCACTCAGAGTCAAATATAGTGACTCCCCGCCTTCGAAGAGGAGCGAAGGCACGAATCTGTAGGGTCTACGTCTGGTTGTCGAAACGCTCTGACTTGCGTTTCGTAGAATGATCAACCAGGAATCCGATGCAAGGCAAGAAGCGGGGTCAGGTTCATCTCCTGTTACTAACGCTCTCTCTCCAGTTACATCGGTTCCATTGCAATCGGAACACCACCTGTTCCGTTCTATGTCAGTCTCGATACTGGTTCATCGTCAGTCCAATTTACCCCTATTTGTGTCGTCGTCTCACATCTCCTGTCAATCAGAGATCTATGGGTGGCAGACGCACGTTGTGATTCGAGCTGTTCCAACGACTCTCACAATCTTGCGTCATCGTCGACCTTCCAGAACCTCTCCCAGCCCTTCACGGCTGTCTACGGAAGTGGCCAAGCCACTGGCACTCTTGCTTCGGATGTTGTTCAGATGGCTGGATTTTCGGTCAAGGATCAGGTATTTGGTGCCGTCACGCAGGTTTCGAGTGGTTTTTTGTCGAGTCCGGTATCTGGGTTGCTGGGTTTGGCTTGGCAGAGCATTGCTTCTTCAGGTCAACCACCGTTTTGGCAAACGTTGGCCAGCCAAGGTGCTTGGTCACAGCCTGAGATGGGCTTTCAACTGACGCGGTACGTATTCTGTTTTGTTTACGTGGAACGTATGCTCAATTGCATCCTTAGTTTCCTCAATGATTCGACTGCCCAGCCGTTGGAGCCAGGAGGAAGCTTTACGATGGGTGGATTGAAATTCCGTGCTATCTGATGTGACTTGCTGACTCTTCATTGTGTAGGATTCCTCAACTCGAGCTTGTACACAGGCAAAATCGACTACCAAAACATGGTCGCGCCACAAAGTTATTGGGTTCTTTCTCTCACTAGTGAGCATTTTACTACATCATGACGTCATGGCTAAATTCGGCCTCGTAGGCTTAACTGTCCAAGGTAGCAGCGTGTCGCTTCCTTCGGGATCTGCATCCTTCGCTGCAATCGATACGGGAACTACACTTGTCGCCGGTCCCTCCAGCATGATTCAGAACGTTTATGCACAGATTCCTGGTTCCCAGCCTGGCAACGGCAGTTGGGAAGGCTTTTGGACATATCGTACGTTCATCACGCACCGACAAAGGTTTATATTTAGTTACGCATCGATAGCGTGCGACACCAGTGTCCACATCGCAATGTCGTTCGGTGGACCGAGCTGGCCAGTGAGCCCGGCCGACTTTCAGCTCACCAAAATCGGTCCCAACCAATGCGTCGGGGCGTTCTTTGTTTTTAGCGGCACCACTGGTAATGCCCCGAGTTGGATCATCGGTGACACGTTCCTCGTAGGCAATTTTTCTCGAGCCGGTTCCCTAAACCGCATTTCGGTTTGACTGATTTGGTGTACGCAGAAAAACGTATTTTCGGTGTTTAGATATAGCCCTCCCTCGGTCGGGTTTGCGACGCTTTCTGCGGCTGCGCTGAGTATGAACGGGGTGAATGGGCAGCCGCCAACAGCTACGATTGGTCCTGCTTCAACGAGCGTAACTGCGACGACTGGCAATGCGACGAGCGGGGCATTTGAAACGTCGAGTTGGACATTCAACCCCCTCGTAGTAGCGTGTGGAGTGGCTTTGGGAGCTATGTTGTTGTGAAGGACTTATTCCAAGAAATGTATCCATGGACTAATATTTAGCATGTATTCATCCTCCAGTGTACCATTTCCTGCTCGGGACTTTGCTTTCAAATCACATTCGTAACGCAGAATGGTGTCAATGTGGTTGTGTGGGTTGAATAAGATTAGACTACAGTAGCATACATCCGATCAATTAGGAATCAAGTGAGATGGTGTAAAGTTTACGAGCGCTCCCCACGTAGTCGCCTTGCAAGGGCGAGATCCTTTGGTTGGATGGTAACACGCTTGGCATGAATGGCAGCAAGGTTGGTGTCTTCAAACAACGACACAAGGTAAGCCTCAGCAGCCTCCTGCAGCGCCATCACAGCAGAAGATTGGAAACGCAGGTCAGTCTATCCAATTGGCCATAAGCATGCGCGTCATCCCAGATAGAACATCCACTGACCTTGAAGTCCTGCGCAATCTCACGAACAAGACGTTGGAACGGCAATTTGCGAATCAACAATTCTGTCGACTTTTGGTATCGACGAATTTCACGAAGAGCCACCGTTCCAGGACGGAAACGATGAGGCTTCTTCACTCCACCCGTCGTCTGCACACAATGTCAATCAACGTCCAATCTACTTGTGGACTGATATCCCTCACGTTGGCAGCAGTCTTGCGGGCAGCAGACTTGGCTGCAAGTTGTTTACGTGGGGCCTTGCCTGCAACGTGTTCAATATCATCTCGGCTACAACCAGACTTGTTGACTTACCACCGGTGGTCTTGCGAGCAGTTTGCTTAGTACGAGCCATTGCAGATTGGTAGTGGTTGGTGATGGGATGGTTATGTGTTTTTGTTAAACCGACACCTGTGTATTTAAGTTGTCGCGTCACGTGGTCACGTGGATGCGCGTTCCACTCGATCAACAATCAACAAAGCGTTTACGGAAATTCGACACAGCCACGGCGTCGGCCATATATAGCGACGCTGAAGAGGTCGAGTAATTCCACATATCTCTTTGCCCTCTACCGCGACGCACAACAAGCACACTCGCAAACTTTTTATCACTCCTCCAATAACTTTTACCTAGAAATGTCTGGCCGTGGCAAAGGTGGCAAGGTAAGTTGGAACGTAGTCGGATCGAGTTGTTTGTCTGATTAGAAGCCAGGGACTCGGAAAGGGTGGTGCTAAGCGTCACCGCAAGATTCTTCGTGACAACATTCAGGGTGAGTGCGGGCAAGTTGAAAGAATGGCGGGTGTGCTCACAGAGGATAGGTATCACGAAGCCTGCGATTCGTCGTCTGGCACGTCGTGGGGGTGTGAAGCGTATATCTGGTCTGATCTACGAAGAGACCCGTGGAGTCCTAAAGATCTTCCTCGAAAACGTGGGTTCCGATATCTTGGGTCACTGAGGCCTTTATTCACCGTTTGTGCAGGTGATTCGTGACTCGGTGACATACACTGAGCACGCCAAACGCAAGACTGTTACTGCTCTCGATGTTGTCTATGCTCTCAAACGCTCAGGGCGTACGCTCTACGGTTTCGGTGCATAGATGTGTTGGGCCTGGCTGTGTATTTATCGCTGTATGATCTAGTATACTGTAATCTTATTCCTTGCCTCTTGTCAATGCTGTGAGAGTTTGGTAGTTGTCCGGTATGAGCTCGCAGTTTCCCCGAATCCGCCATTCAACTCTTGCAAGCTTTTCTGCACGGCCTGTAGTCCTCACTTCCTTCCCAGTACTTGAACTGGCGAGCAGTCTCCCTAACGAGACCCTCACAGCCGTCTTTCCCAGCTGACTTCACTGATCTACGGTTCGACTCGGTCTGTCGCCAGTTGCTGAGTGGCTCCTGTACACAAACATCTCCATCTCCCAGACCCCCTTTCTCTATTTCCCTACAACACCTCAAGGTGTTGCCAGACCATTTTTTCCGCATCCGCATCTTGCAAGCGCTCCAAGGAAGCTCCACGTTCGATGGACACACCGACCCTCGACTTGTTCCTAAATGGCCAAGGTAGATCCGTCAGCCATTCAAGACGTCCTGGTCATCCCGTTACCACCACCACCACTACTACTACTACGTATCCAGAAACCTCTCCATCGTACACGAGTCCCTCCAAGGTAAAGTTGGCACTCCGACACTCGGACGCTTGTGACACACGCCCATCCATTTTGCATTCTCTGGCTCCATCATCGCAAGTACATACATACGCGCGGGAAAAACGCTGTGAAGCCTTGTGTGCACGTGTGGCTACGACCCAGCGGTCACTGGCAGCGCCCTCCCCCCCGTTCACCTGGCACATTCCACCGCCTCTCGACGCTCGACGACATGTATGAATGATGTCGCCGACCCATGCAGACTATACCGATTCGAGTAACAGCCGCCGAAGAACTGTCCCTCTGTCGATCCTGGAAGAGCACCTGTCTCTCTCCTCGTCGTATCCTCTTTCCCTCAAACAGAATGGACGTACCACGAAGAACAAAAGGCGAATGGGTGGGTGTGTGGAATACGCGCGTCAGGTCTGGGTCTGTGCGTGAAGTGGGTCAACGTGCATTCTACACGTCGTCGCTCGTGACCTACGAAGAAACGCCTAGTCCCTACCTGAGGCTTGGCCCTCTGGATTCTTCACCGCGTCACGGTACGTGTCTCGGGATCCTTGGGACTGCATCCATTCCGAGGTCGTGGGAACGCTTTCCATCACCCTCCTCCTTCCCCGGTACTTCTCCCTTTCGTTGGTACCCACATCCAGAATCCATGTCACTTATGAACATACACCCATCATGGGACGTGCCGTAGACTAATGCAAACTATAAGAAAGAGAGAGGCTATCATGCTCTTCGTCTAGGTAATCCCCCATAGACATGGTCGGCAGAAGGGAGGGAAGAAAGAAGAAGAAAAGGTGTTCATTACAGTGGCTTGTTGGAGTGACGGTACATACATTCGTGCGGATCCAAACTCGTGATGCGTGTATAAGTATAGAACGGAGTGAGAAGAGGCAAGTGCGAACAAAGAAAGAAAGAGGGAGGGAGGGAGAGCACACATACGTGCGTCATCTTGTCCAATGCGGCAAGGACAACGGTCAAAATAAGAATGAAAGCATGAGGATACATCCCATGGGGTATCACGAAGCTGGGTAACAGTCAACGTTGAAAAAAGAAAGAGAAAAAAGAACGAAGCGACAGGCGGGAGAAAAACGTGCCGGGGGCATTCATGCCCCTCCTTCCGACTCGTCCACGAATATATCGGTGTAGTGTTCTAGAATCGTCTCGATGGCCTTGAAGCGTATATAAGCCCAATGGTATCCCCATAAATAAATAGCCAGAGAAAAAGACAAAAGCGTGAATACCCACCTTGTTCTGGAAAGCCGCATCCGCCATGCTACCGTTACCATGCCCAGAGATACTCCCATTGCTCGATATCTGGCCAAATAGCGTTTGCCCGAATACAATGGCAAGGTTCTGAATCGACATCGAGTTGTCGGTTTCACACAGTGCAATCCTGCATAACCACCACTCATCAGCACCATTTGCGACGGACGTATTCGCATAACTAACTTGTGTAGGTGACCCAAAAAGTATTTTAGTGTCGCATAATTTGGGTCTGGCAGGTCATTGACACGCTCGTGGAGCCGAATATGTCTCAGACGGTCGTTCTCGATTCCTGACTTTAATTAGGGTAGGAGTGACGTAAAGTAACGGATCGGCTCACTGGCAGCATCAATAAAGCCTTGATGAAGATTTAGGGTAAGAAGAGGGTCTGGTAGCTCCCTGAACCACAATTTGAGTACGCTAGTGACATTATTAATGTCGGAGGTCCATTCTTCCGAGTCCAGATCCACGGACTCCATGTCTGAAAAACGTTGTCAACCATTCGCTCCGATTCACATGGCACATGTCTCACCCTTGTCTAGTCGTTCTTTCAGCAAACCGACCTTTCTTGCCATGCCGCTGATGCGATAAATTCCCTGCGAATATTGTCCGTGTTTCTCTATCGCCGCACAGCACTTTTCTAAAATAGACGGAATTTCAACGTTGTCTCTGGCCATTTGCTCGGCTAGGTCGATACCAAACGTGGGCCGGCCACGATCAGCAATTGGTGGTTGGGCACCATTATTCGGCGTCTGTGGATGCTGCGCAACAGTATAGCCTCCACCCAATGTCGGTAAAGGTGGAAGCTGATAGGGGATGAGGTTTGAATCCCGCCTCAAATGAATTAAAGAGGAAGCACGTACGAAACCTTCCTCCGCAGGACCCTCGCGTCTTGGTCCCCGAGGAGCACCCCCATGAGCATATGCATAATTTTGCATGTATGTCTTGAAGTCTGCGCGGTTGTCAATTGATTCAATAAACGACTTGAGACCGATCCCTTTGAGTGCTACGTCAGAAACTGGTGCTCATGAACAGCCCCAAAAAGCTTGCCTTCTTCAGGTGAGACAGGAACAAGGGTCGATCCATCACTAAGTACGATGCTTTCAAACAGAAAGGCATATCTCGTCAGGTGGTACTGCGTTCCGAGATCGATTTCGTCAGCACACTCCTTGAGGGACTACATCCGTGATGAGCATGAAAACAGTACATTAAAATGTACACACGAACTCGTAGGATGCGGGGAAGCTGGAAATTGAAGTATTCTTGTCGCATGGTTTGGGTATCGGTAAAGGCTTTACGATAAGTGTCTGATGCGCTTGAAACACGTGACCGAATGTCGTCTTCCTGCCGTTGGATCTAACCGATGATCAGTCACCAATAATGAAACCAATCGAGATCTGAACCGCTGACATTTCCGGGATTTTTACCCTTCAGAAGCAAGCCGCCCTTGGCTACAGCCTTTCCGAGGACGCGTTTGCCCCCCAAAACTCCAGGGGCTTTGGCATGCACTGTACTCTCGTTGAGTGGTTCACCCTCTTTCTGGAGTAGCACGCGCTCCAGCTCTTCTGACGACACATCTAGCCGAGTTTTGCTCTTTTCCATGTTCATCTCTGCCTCTTGCAGGGAACGCTCGTAACGGCTTGCCAATTCCTTCGTCTGTATTCAAATCAGAAGCATGTTCCTGATAGGAGGGACTCTGCGAACAAACCTGTTTCCTGTTCTTATCAACTTCCTTGGCCAGAGAAGCGAGCTCGTCGCTCATTTCATTGAGACGTTGAGCAAACCTTATCCTGTTGTCGGCCATGACTTCATGGAGCTTCATAGAGGATTGCCACGCATGCACAAAAGATCTGGCAGCAACGTGAATAAGTTCGGCGTCAATGAGCGACATGCGCTGTACATTACCCAGCTTTTCCGTCGTTCATAGAGTATACCTCCGACGTGCTGCGAGCCAGTTTCTGCAGACTCTTGCCATACTCTTCTTCAAGAACAGCCCGTTTCTTGAAAAAGACCGAAGCCTCCTGTTGTGGTTACAGATCAAACTTAGTGTCATGCTACACCTTGGAGAATGCACAAAAAACGACCACTAACCCGACAGGAGACCATGCTCTGTTTGATGCGATCCAGCAGTAGCGGCACACCACACTGCCATGCCCGTGTATGAACATATAACCAACTTCCAAATCCAATACGCTGTCACTCACGTCTAGTTCGCACAGTGCCCTCAAAACGTTCTCGTCGAAGCTAGGTTCTACCAAGCTGGCTACGTCACTCGGGATGGTGGACAGCGTATCCTTCCGGTCGACGGTGATGGGGATACTGTCTCGCCGTCTAGACAAAGACGATCTTCCTAGCGAATCGGAACTTGATCTGGGAGGCGGTGATGACGGTTTCCCTGGCGCAAGCGTGAACGCCGGCGTCGTCGCAGATTCGTGCAGGAGTGAGAGGTTACCAGGCTGGGTAAGGCTGTATGGTGCATGACCGGGATTGCTTGGGTCTGAGTGGTCTGTGGAGTCCCATACAGATGGAGAGTAACCGTCGTCGCCCATGGCTACATCCACGACGAGAAACACGACGAGCGGGACGAAAAGGCAACGAGTGATGAGGGATATCTGGCACGACACACCCGACGCCCATAGCGCAGCTGTATTACGTAAGCATTTTCCATTTCAAGACGAATTTGACCCTGTCGAGTTCGGCCAGCACTTCAAGCAGCGGTGCCTGTTCTGATCCCTGATCTACCCGCAGTCTTCATGACCATGATGCGCCTGAGTAACTCTCATTACATATCAATGCAGTCCATGTACCACACAGCTACGACCCATTCAAGAACCCACTACCCAAATGTCCGACAGGAAAAATGTCCATTCCACGTCAATGGCCGTTCGTCCTGCCCGCACAACGTGGACATGCGACGTCGCGTGTATCCGTGATGATGCCTTGGTCCGGTAACATCCTTGTCCCATTGTGTCAGCACAGAAGGTCCGACAGACATACACACCACTTACACTTGCGCGCATGTTGATTCACAGTCATGCGACTCCGTCTCATGCATACGACTGAACTTGCAGTCCTTATTGCAGTCCACCTGTCAAGGTCAGCATTTTGGAATTCCAACGAGTAAGTGCCCACGGAGCGTACCGTTTGTCGCCTAACCATAGATTGGTGACCACAGCGGTATTCATAGTACTGAAGGATGTTGTAGCACATTCTGGAAAGAACCAGGAATTGGGCGATGTGGGGGTGTCAAATACCAACGTCGCCATCCTCACCCGTATAAATACGCCCTGAATAAGACTCTTTGGGGATGTAAACTTGGACCAAACCACAACAGCTTGGCTGCAATGAACCTGCGCGCAGAGCCTGAGAAAATGAAACAGGAGCAATACGGGCCGAATGGGCATCACCGATCCAAAAGTCAGTGTGATTATCCTCAGGACCAATGCAAAAAACCAAGTCCTGATGTGGTCATCATGTGGGTCGTTCCTGGTGCGAAGTTCCTCGAGGATCCCGAGAGGCTGGGGGCCGGGGGCTATGAGGCTGCACCCGGTCACACAGAGCGTTGGGGGCAATCAGAGGACGAGACAAGTTCCCCCACCGGAGGCAAATTACTGGTGCTAAACGGTGGCAGGTGAAATCTTTAGCGCGAACACTTCACGAGGAGTGATCATTAGACACATTACCGAATATTCGTATTGAGCGTCTATCCAGGGCCAACTGAGACGAGTTGAGTGTCCGATAGTATCCACAGCCTTGACAGTGATGAAAAAACCTGTCCTCGAGGCCGACGTCAAAATCAGGACACGGCGGAATTCACGAGCCGCACGGATATGAACAAGGGAGGGGAAAAAAAAAGCGAAATCCAAAAGACCTGGCGGGGCGAAGACGGTGGCAAGAGTCGCCCGATGCGGCAGAGAGCAAAATCCCAGAGTAAAGTTTGTACGGCTTGAGCTCAAGCCCAGAGAAAACGTGTAGCGTTGAGCGCGGGTAATGCAGGGATGCACATCAACAACGTCAGAGGTGTTCCACGATTCACGGCAGCAAATATTTTCACTATCCCCTAGTGGTATCTGCCACAAGGACCTATCAGTTAACATCTTAAGGCAAAACCCTTATCCAGGCATGAGGCAACCAGATCTATCAATGAGCTACCGGTGCAATCAAGCCACAGTGCCAAAAAGATCCGAAACGAAGGACTTGACGTTTGAGGGGATATCATGTCATCCCTTACGTGACGTGACTCGCCGATTACTCTGGTTTTCTGCAAGGTACTTGGCCAGGGGCAGCAGGAAGAATGAGCAGCACATATAGCAATGCAGATGGAGAAGTACAAACAACCTTATACAGTCGGTCCCATTCTCCTATCAATGATCTGCGTACCTCCCGTTCCAATCATAGCACATCTTGCAAAGTATTTCGCAAGGGCGAGACGAACCACCTGCAACCGCTGCTGGACATCTTGGCGTCCGTCAATACGGAGCTTCATCTCCAGCATCTTGAGGTAATCTTCTCCAGATCCCTGGGCCGTCCTGGCGCAAACGTCATCAAGACGATGGAGTAAAAGACACGCGCTGGTGTAAGAAAAGAGCGGGCTAGGTTCTAGAACGTGATTGGATTAGCTCCGAGCTGCCGCATGTACTACACACTAAGACATGCCATGTTGCAAGAGCTGAACAGCATCGCATAGCAAAACCCCCCACCAGGACTTCGGCGCAATCTCCTCTTGAAATATTGTCACAAGATCCCAAGCGGCGTCCTGGAGGTCCTGATTCAACAGCCGCTGATGAAACTCAGCGTACCGCACAGCAAATATCAATCGATGGATAAAAACGCCGTGTGCCCCGGCATTCGTGCGGAGGGCCTGTAGGGACGGAGCAATATCGAGGACATATCCGGTGTATTGTTCCGGACCTGAAATGATTTAGACAGTAACATCTCAGAATACTGTGTGCTGAACCTGTATGAATATACTCTTGTAAGATACGATCAACCACACGACCAAGGCCCGGCCAGTCTTCCGCCGATGAACAATATGAGAGTGCAAGGCCATATTCCTTTTTCTGCACAAATGTTCGAGCGGCTATCTGAACCATGGGGAGTAAGTAATTGGTTGGAAACGTAGTCAATCCGACTCAACCCTGCAAACGCTTCTCCGGGCATTTTCTCGCCCATATTCATGGCAAGTTGCATTCAAATCTTTGATTATTCCAGATAAGTCTCCTTTGCTCGGATTTTCGTCGACGTTACTTTCCGTGGCGTTCGTGGACTCTACGCCATGCAATCTCAGCGGGACACGCACCAGCACCTCGTCAGCAGTCTTTGCACCAATCTTCCCACACGAAAACATGTACGCCACCGTAATTCTCCACAAGGCGGAATCAGCATGGAGGTACTGCGCGTATGAAATAACGTAAAAGTTCCTGGGTGTTAATCCTGAACTACATCCAGATTCATTTTTTTCCATTCCAGATACTTGGATATATGTGGCGCACTTACTCCTCATTCGGATCTTTGTCTACCAGAGCTAGCGGCTCCATTATGTCTGCCAGGTGTGCGCTCAGCCAAGGGTCCAATCTTGCGGCGTGGTCCAGCGTTTTTAATGGATCACCGGTAAAGAGCGCAGCATGGATCATGTCCTCCAGGTTGGTCGGATCGGGTGGCATGTCCTCAAGGATCTGTGCGATAACGTCGCTTTTAGAAGGAGTCAGCGGGTGATGGAAGCAAAAATAACCTGGACCTACGGCAGATCCTGCCGCCGAAGCCTTGAATCCACGAAAACACCCCATGCAACACAAACTTCCTTCCAGTCAGCACCAAGTTCTTCGCAAACCTTCTGGATAATTTCCCCGCGGCCTTCAAGTATACCAACTATGTCACTGAAACGATCCCACCAATCCTCGTAATCGTCACGTCGGTCCGACTCAGGAACGCCATCAAGCTCAAGACGTAGTGCCTTGACCTTTTCTTTCCACCTGTGAGATGCATATGCAAATTCTCGTTCCGCCTCATATGCCTGCAGCTTCGGCTGTGTATTGAGTAATGGGATCAAGATTTGTGACAGTCTGCGTAAATCTTTAGATGGGTGGGCGGATAGGGTCCCCAGGAAGAATGTCGCAGCTTTACTCAGTCCTCTGAGAGTTGCCCTTGAGAGAAAGTTAGAAAAAGACAGAAATAGTGATCGGCGTCAAACCTAATTAGGTACGGCCAGAAGGTTTCATCCGACCAAGGATGTTCTAGGGTCGAGAGGTGGTCTCCTTCTTCAGTGGAAGGTTCAATGAAATGGATGTTTAACCATTCCATAAGGTCGTCTCCGACGGGAGCATTCTCGAGTCCATACTCGGGGACATAGAGAATTACAAAAAGTGATAAACACGTGTACAGCGTTCTGTAGTGGTCACTGGGAACTTGACGGGCTTCAGAAGAGGATTTCTGAATGGAATTCTTGAGAATTTGTAGAAACAAGGTCGAGACACATACCGCCGTGTGTACCCAGCATTCTTTTGCAAAATTTACATAGTCAAGGGCGAGCTTGCGCATCATTCGTTGGCTTGGTTCATGCTGAAGCCTTGAGAAGAACTCAATAATCGCAGTTGCACCAACAAGAAATCCCCTTACAGGTCAATGCCGTTTTGTGTCACTGACTTCAACAGGTTCTGCCACGCAGCAAATATAATCGAAGTATCACCAATGAACTGGAATATATTATTTAATGAATATGATGGAACACAAGATAAGATAAGGTAACACACCAAACGACGTTCGGACAGTGGTAGGGCCTCCGAGCTCACGAAATAGACAAGCTGATCATCCGGGCTGAATACATGATGCTTTGCTGACAGGTTCTCTAGCTGTGGTGAATATCATACTCGACCCATGAGATTTTTGATGCCTTAGTAATTCTCTTACCGAAGAGGCTGGATACACCGCATACGTTTGATTCAAAGGAGATGAAGCTACGCGAAGCGTTCTCCCTGATTTTGCCAGCTCCTCTGCGCGTCCCGCAACTAGAAGAGGTGGCACGACGCCCAGATGGTCAGAGGGCATTTTGTCGAAATGAGACACGAGCAGACAAATCCAAGAAGGATTCAGTTAGTCGATTCTCGCTGTCTCCCACGCAGATTACATCAGCTTCATGTTTTACGATCATCAGAAACTTGTAAGTCATCCGAGTACGCTAATTGTAGTTGGTCAATTTTACCAATTCTCCCCCGATCACCGCAAACGTCGTACTAGGCATTTGTACACTAATTTATGGTAATAATCCAACTACGGTCACCTGTTTCGCTGTTCGATGATCAAGTCACAGAAACACGTTCGGTGAGCCTGTCTTTTGTCAGCGGGTGCTAACTACATGTTTAGTAGTTTTGTTCTAGATCGTACGAAACGTTTTTGCTGATACACGGCGTCCACGGGGATCGTTCGTGGGTTCCACAATACCCGCGGGCGATCACCAAGCGAGTGGGTACCGCGTTTGTTGCGGGCTGAATATGTGACATAAATGAATGACTTCACGCCACCGTCACACTGCCAACGCCGCAGGTAGGTCCCCTAAGCGGGGGGGGACTGACCCTCTATGTCAACAGACAAAATATTTCTAGCCGTTATCTTGGACGGTAAAACGTCACTGGGTCATCTTTGTTACATTGTTCGTGTTGCGACTTATCTCCAGAATTCTTCAAGTCAGCGTATTCACGTAAGACTCGCTTCTCGAACTTTTGCCTTGTTTCGCAGAATATCCGACGGAAAGGACCGAACGAAATGATCATGATCCAGGAATTAGTTCTCTGGGCATTGCGAATGAACACTCCAGTCCGCCAAAAAGATCCGATCACAGCACGGTTCATGTCATGGGTAAACAAGGTCCGGTCCGTAACGCCGTCCTGTTGAAACGGCCACGAAACGGCCAGTTGCTGAGTAAAGGATATAACACGGACGGCGGAGGAGGTGTCACAGTCCATTTACATTTGTTCTAGTGTTGGTAGATGCCTCTCCAGGATTGCAGGCGCAATATCAGTCTCAGTTAGAAGAACTTACCCGTCAAAGAAGCCGATTCCACGCCGATAAGAATGGTGTCGTTAAGTGCATAAACTAGGCAAGTGGAGGCTGCGTTTACGCCATGGCTGTGAGTTAATGTCATGAGTCTTATCGATGGCCCCTTGCCTCATTAATGTGACGGGGTCTGGTCACCGCTCTACATCGGGCTTTGAGTGCTTGAGCTCCCATCATTGACCGCGCGGATTCTCCATATTTGTACTGCATTCTTGTGCGAGCAGGTGCTATGTGTTCTCAGACCTTACCCACAACCCAACTACCTTTCCCCGCTTGTAGTCGTTTCAGGGCTGAAATTGAAACGTGCTTATGGGGGGGCTGTCACATTGCCACCCTACTTCATCGCATCAAGGATACCCGCTTCTGCAAAATTTGTTATAATCGATCAAGACAATGTGTGACACATGCACACTGGCAGCCATTTTCAGCGTTATGGTGAGTGTCCTTTGTGTCTCTTCGGCTCAGATCAATGATATCTTCTCGTCTAGTTAGTCCCTCTATGGGTCCAAGAACCAACCGTGGAAAGGGTCGTCTTTGCTCTACTCACCAAACGTTGCGAGTCTACCGCAACCGAATTCCGCGGTCCGCGTCTTGGGAATTCGTATTTCTCTAGCCCAGATCTTGACCGGAACAAAGTCTGTCCGCCGTCATCGTTAATTTGAATATGAGACTAGAGCCTCTGCTCAGAAAACCTGTCACCTGGCGCTCGCTCCACGACAGGAATCTGGGGTGGCGACCCTCTTTTCGTTCACCCAATTTCTTCAAAGTAACGTGCGCACTGTCCCAACGCGAACTACAGCACCCGCATATACACACCCTAGACCTAGGATGGAGAATAGGAACAAACCAGCACAACCCAACCTCAACAGACCCGATGCTGATCAATTAACAGAACCTGGGAATGCTCGCTGCACTCGCTTCCATCACACTGCCCACCAGCCTACTGCGAACTGTGGTACTGGAACTCAAGGTCAAGGGCGAATGACCATCCCCGGCAAGGACGGATTCCGGGGGCCATAAGTATGTTTATCTGCCGAGATTTGCGCTTTGTCCCTGTAATAGTTGATGGCGACCCGACTAGTTGGCGCGCGTTCTTCTTTACGCAAAAGCATATGCTGACACGCACCGTGAACGCACCGTGAACGCGCCGTGAACGCGCCGACACAGCGGAGTGGGAAACGATGCTGAGGCTCTCATCACCCTGCTTCCTGGTGCTGCCTGTTCGGCAGAAATAGAAACGGCCGGGACATGGAGTTGGAAAATCAACCATGGGCGTTTCTTCACATCAGCCCAATGGTGGTCAGTAAGTCGATTGAGAATCGTTTTGTTTGGAAAATAGACGAGTGTATGAGCCTATATAGCGAAAGCTAGGTCTCACGTTCTGGATCTAGCTGAAACTGCAGATCTCCCCCCTCAAATTCTTTCCGCAGATGTACCTGGGTAATGGGTTTGCTATCGATGGTCATCCACGTCCGACCTCGTATGGCATGGTCGGTCCGATGCACCCATATAGCAGTGGATGTCTGTCCTGTGAGTGTCATCCGACATCGTAACTTGTAAACTGAACAAATATACAGATATCTACGGTAGGCGAGCTAGTTGTCAGGCTCATGCAGACCAATCCTTCCCATTCTAACGGACTTTGAATGATTTCCAGGGAACATTTAAGGCGGTTTAAAATGGTCCTAGTTGATCATCGCTCACTAGTCATTAGCGGGTCTCAAACATGACCACTAGTTGGCCAACTAGTGACTGATGTATCGAAAATTAGTCACTCGCTACGGTGGTGGGGTTCAGGCTCCGACTCAATCATTCTAAGTGGAGCTTTAACCTAACCTAATAGTAAAAAAAGTGTAGTCAAAAATACTTAAGGCTGAGTGGCATGTCTGATATTTAAAGCGGAGCTTAAATATGCTGTTCATCGAACTTTTCATGCTCCTCAGCCGAGCTTATGTAAACAACTAGTTGGCCTGGCTAGTGTTTGAGACCCGCTATTAGTAGGCTCTCGCCAGGCTGGACCCATTCCCCTTGTAGATCAGACAGATCAGAGATGATGAGATTGTAGGAAGAGTACAATAATGATACAGCAGGATAAAATGGAAATAAGATGTCTACGAGCGCTCCCCACGTAGTCGCCTTGCAAGGGCGAGATCCTTTGGTTGGATGGTAACACGCTTGGCATGAATGGCAGCAAGGTTGGTGTCTTCAAACAACGACACAAGGTAAGCTTCAGCAGCCTCCTGCAGCGCCATCACAGCAGAAGATTGGAAACGCAGGTCAGTCTGTCCAATTGGCCATAAGCATGCGCGTCATCCCAGATAGAACATCCACCGACCTTGAAGTCCTGCGCAATCTCACGAACAAGACGTTGGAACGGCAATTTGCGAATCAACAATTCTGTCGACTTTTGGTATCGACGAATTTCACGAAGAGCCACCGTTCCAGGACGGAAACGATGGGGTTTCTTCACTCCACCCGTCGTCTGCACACGATGTTAGTCAACGTCCAATCTATTTGTGGACTGATATCCCTCACGTTGGCAGCAGTCTTGCGGGCAGCAGACTTGGCTGCAAGTTGTTTACGTGGGGCCTTGCCTGCAACGTGTTCAATATCATCTCGGCTACAACCAGACTTGTTGACTTACCACCGGTGGTCTTGCGAGCAGTTTGCTTAGTACGAGCCATTGCAGATTGGTAGTGGTTGGTGATGGGATGGTTATGTGTTTTTGTCAAACCGACGCCTGTGTATTTAAGTTGTCGCGTCACGTGGTCACGTGGATGCGCGTTCCACTCGATCAACAATCAACAAAGCGTTTACGGAAATTCGACACAGCCACGGCGTCGGCCATATATAGCGACTCGACATATCTCTTTGCCCTCTACCGCGACGCACAACAAGCACACTCGCAAACTTTTTATTACTCCCCCAATAACTTGTACCTAGAAATGTCTGGCCGTGGCAAAGGTGGCAAGGTGAGTTGGAACGTAGTCGGATCGAGTTGTTTGTCTGATTAGGAGCCAGGGACTCGGAAAGGGTGGTGCCAAGCGTCACCGCAAGATTCTTCGTGACAATATTCAGGGTGAGTGCGGGCAAGTTGAAAGAATGGCGGGTGTGCTCACAGAGGATAGGTATCACGAAGCCTGCGATTCGTCGTCTGGCACGTCGTGGGGGTGTGAAGCGTATATCTGGTCTGATCTACGAAGAGACCCGTGGAGTCCTAAAGATCTTCCTCGAAAACGTGGGTTCCGATATCTTGGGTCACTGAGGCCTTTATTCACCGTTTGTGCAGGTGATTCGTGACTCGGTGACATACACTGAGCACGCCAAACGCAAGACTGTTACTGCTCTCGATGTCGTCTATGCTCTCAAACGCTCAGGGCGTACGCTCTACGGTTTCGGTGCATGATCGAGATCCTTTGTCGTAGTTGTAAACTGTATCTTACCTGTATTTTGTAATTCTCCTCGTGAGTTGGTTCGGGGTGGTTGTCCCCATGCATTGTTGTGGTACGATGCTCCGTAATTGCCTGGATATCATTCACTTGACTTCCTCCCAACGCATACCTCTTGGGGTGGCCTCCAAGGTAGGGGTGTACAGGAGGTCCGACAAATTTTACAGCTAGCACCTTGAGTTTGGTCATACATATTACTGGCACTTGGGATGCGTTAGGAGAGGGTCGACTGTGATGCAGTCTCAAAGAAGGGGAGTGGTATATATTATTTCATTCACTACTATAAATACTAGCGCCATCCAACCTAGACTTTACTCGTCTACGATGCTAATCACTGACATGAGAGCTACCTTTGGCTTGATGATTAACTCTGATGGTTTCCCATCCTGTTCCTTGCCAGCTCCTGCCCTAATTCGCCGCACCAACCCCAATTCTGTCGCACACAGCACAGTTTCCAGGTGTCCTTCTGTACCTTGCACGCTGTCCTCATTTTCATACGAGTCCTCCATCGTCTTCTCATCAAAAACCGTGTCAGGTGACACCTTCACCACTTCAAGATCCTCCGAGACTACGCCCACACCAATCATGTTATTCACTTGTACAGCAAGTGAGACGAATTGGTGGAGCTTCTCCGCGAATTTCGACCAGAGTCCAGACACGATGTCAGACGCAGATGTGGTAGAACCTGCTGCTGAAAGGATGTCAGAGAAACCTGTGATGATGGCCCCGGTAAGGTTGCCCCCGAGTTCAGGATCGCTCGTACAAGCGGCCAGGGCATATCTCCGTGTGAGGGCACGCCAATTCCCAGATATGGCCTGCACCTCTGTCAGAAGTCTCCTCAGCATGGCTCTGCAACATATCGAAAGTGTCTCACCTCCATCCCGCAACCTCTGGTATATTGCATGGATGTACGTGTTACGCGACTGCCCTTGCCCGATGCTCCATGGTGACGCGATGTGGTACAATTCGTGTGTCAGATACGCCTGAAAAGCTATCTCGACCAGGATAAAGTTGTCTTTGCACTTCCTTGTCCCTAGCAGTTGCATGAATCTCATACCCAAGGCCTCTGACGTCCTGGTCTGTTCAATGGCCTGCGTGGTCATCTGACTCGTAGGCAGTGTCTCGACCATAAACTTCTCGACCGCCCACTCGGTCATATACGTGGCGCTTTGTTGCACCTCTTCATTGAGCTTCCGTAGCGTGTTGACGACCTCTGAGCCGGAGTACGTGTCTGCGGTCGTGAGGAACTTCTGAGCACCTCGTAATTCCGACGTGCGCTGCTCGAGGTTTGCCTTTGTCGATTGATACTTGTGACGTAGGCCGTCGTGCCTATCGCTCAGGTCACCATACTTCTGCCTGAGTGAAGCACAGTATTCCTCCACTTTTTGCTTTTTCTCGAGCGCAGCCTGACGCTCGTGACGCATAGCATCGAGTTCCTTCGCCTGTTCTTCATACCGTTGGAGGACTGCCGCATGAGCGCAGGCAAACTTGTTCCTTTCCGCTAGGGCTTCTTGACGCTGCTGGCGGATGGAAGTGATTTTCTTTGATCGCTCCTCGCACTGCTGCCTGGCGGACACATAGGCATGGTAATATTTATCATCTTCCTCATTCGTCGCTCGACGCTGGCGTCGGATAATGCTGACTTCCCTCCGCTGCGCGTCGCAATGGTATTGGAAATCTGATGATTTGGGAGCGATCGGCTCCGCGTCCCTGACACGTGCGAGAGGAGGGCGATGGATATCAATGCTTTCCTTCGGTGATGTTGGATAATGCGCCTCATGCGGGGCGTCCCGCTTATCGTCGGTACGATCCCCATCATACATGTACTGATCTTCTTCTTTGGGTGGTCTGGACTGCAACTGTAAAGCAGAATTAAGGACGCATTTTCTCCTCAGGGTGTTTTTTCCATACCTCGTCTCTCGTCTCAGTCACTTCCCTGTCCCTTGCGTACATGGATTCTTGGTCCTTGGTCAACGTAGGCGGTGTTTTCTGGTGTTCTCCTCCGTCCCTTTCTACGTCCACTCGCTCTGGTGCATCCTGAGGAACATGGGACTGAGATAAGGAGCGACTCGGGGCGTTCTCGTTTCGAATTTGGGAGGTAGGGTAGGTGGTATCTCTGGCAGACGATAGCGGCTCAGGCGTTGCGGTGACATGAGACCCCACTGTCTGCCGTGTACATCGTATTAGGATTGTCCCCGTACCAAAAACGGGCGCCATACCTCCCGTGGACGGGAATCAGGCAGGGGAATAATGTCTCGGTAAGGGCGGGAGGTGTCGTCGAGATGATAGTGTGGATGCGTAGACATGGATGCCTTCAACTTCACGATGGGCCTAAACAATTTTCGCATACAAAAGCTGTATGCAGAATGCCTCGAGCTGGTGACCAGAGTATAAAGTGGATGGGCAATTCATTAGTAAGCTGATTCAGGCCAGGGGGTTTAAACGGACCAGAACGATCTGCATCGTGGCATCAAACACGCTTGTCAGGCGTTGATGAGTACATCAACAACCGGGAGAAAGATAAGTTCACAACTGTACTCACCAATACAGGAGTCCTCACAAAACCCTCCAAGTCTTGTGAGCTCGCAGCGACATCCAAGAGACTCCCATAAGGCGCTACTATTGCTTTGCGCCCTGGCACCAGAATGGACTTCTGATAACGCCCCGCACACTCTAGGTTTCATAGTAACATGAGGCAACGGCCTTGTGACATGCGTGCCTTCCTGGTTCTCGACGCTGGCGTTGATAGCCGCTATCGGCAGTCTATATAAACTGCCTTCACCCTCAAGCGAGTCCCCTCTGAACCGTGGACAAGTCATGCTCGAACGAAAACCATACACTGGGCCGACTCGTCAGCTTGTCCTTGCATTTGATATCGGCACCACTTGTAGTGGTGTCTCCTATTGTATCCTCCAGCCAGGCGAAGTTCCTGAGCCAAAAGGCGTCATGAGGTCACTTTACTCACTTTGCATCTCCTTATCCCCTCCTGACTCGCTACTGTAGGTACCCCGGCCAAGGCCAAGTAGGCGACTTCAAACTGCCGTCTGTGATGTACTATGATCAAAAGGGAAATCTCAAAGCGGTGGGCTACGAGGCCCTCAAGGATGAAGTGGTCGAGATGGCAATGACCGAAGGATGGGTGAAGCTGGAATGGTCAGCCATCCACGACTCGAGGCACTTCCGTACTCACGTGTGTTGGTAGGTGGAAGCTTCACCTCCGGCCAAAACATCTATCCTCCGCGCACATCAAGCACAACGACATCCCGCCCCTCCCAAAGGGAAAATCTATCATCAATGTTTTGACAGACTTCATCAAATACATTTTCCAGTGCGCAGAGACCTACGTTCAGGAATCTTACCCCAGATATATATGGGAATCGATCAAGGACGAGATCCAGTTCATGTTTACGCATCCAAACGGTTGGGAGGGTGCCCAGCAGCAGCAGATTCGGCGTGCGGTTGAGCAAGCTGGGCTCGTTCCCAGCACTCCCGAAGGACGTTCTCGCGTCCGTTTTTTGACAGAAGGTGAAGCTGGTCTTCACTTTTGCATCTGGGACTTGTTCGCGTCGGGGGTACCTGATCAAGAAAAGTATCCTAACGGTCAGGGAGTCGTGGTGATTGATGCTGGTGGTGGTACTCTCGACTTGAGTATGTATTCGATGAAGTTCAATCCGACATCGTTTGAGGAGATTGCGCCCGCCGAGTGTAAGCCTCATTCTTTCTGTGATGTCATTTCTTCTCATCCATCGCTCTAGGCCGTCTGCAGGGTTCAGTATTTGTGACACGCAGAGCAAAGGGGCTGTTACGAGGTAGGTGACGTTTTCACTGTCTTGCTCGTACGCTGACAGGCACGAAAAAAAGAAAAGCTTCAAGGGTCGCGCTATTCTGGTAAAGAAATGCTAGATGAAGTCACGAACACGTTCGACCAGACAACAAAGCTTACGATCTCTAGTGCCGAACAACCGGCATACATCAAGGTGGGCAGTCTTCGCGAGAACGATTCGGGCCGTGACATCAAAGCCGGGAAATTGAAACTTTCGGGGTAAGATCTGTCCGATACCGAGAAATTGGTTGTGATGATGGATTGTCATGTCTCTGCTAGGCAAGATGTCACCAAACTCTTTGATGACTCCATCAACGCTGTCATCAACGCATTTGAACAACAACGCATCAATGTGACGACACCCATCACCGTTGGTGTCACTCTCTGCGCCAGGATACAGACGCAAGACTTACATTCATGACTGTAGATGGCGTTCCTTGTCGGTGGGTTCGGAGCGAACGATTGGTTCTGGTCACAGCTGCAGTCGTATTTCAAGTCCCAGAGCATCGAACTTTCCCGTCCGAGTAGAGTGTGCGTACGCTTCTTGTCTGGGCATAGGGAGTTTGATTTACGGTCTACAGTCATAAGGCGGTCCCCGATGGTGCCCTTTCGTTCCTTGTCGATAATCTGGTGAAATCGCGCGTTGCACGTGCTACGTACGGCACGGAATATGCAACCTTGGTCGACATGCACAATCCAGAACATGTTTCCAGGGCGGAAATTTGGGGTGTGAGTGCAGCTGGATTGCCTCTTGTCCCGAAGGCATTTCAGGCAATTCTGTCCAAGGTTGGTTTTTGATCGTCCATCAAGTGACATTTGACGCTGACACAACAATGTTCTTGTAGGGTGTTCAAGTCAGTGAACTAAAGGAATTCCGTCAAGAATTTTGCTTGCTTGGAGCGACTCAAGCGAACCTCGGTGACGAGACGCTGTCTATTTTATGCTATCGGGGCGCTTCGTCGGATCCGCAGTGGATTGATAGTGACGAAGGCAAGTTCCTTGCCATTGCTGTGATCACCTTCTGAATTTATTATGTTAGCGTCCTTCTCGACACTCTGCACCATTCGATTCGATATAGAGGATGTAGTGAAAACGTTGACCCCGATAAGAAGGGTGTTTGGGCCACCAGGCTTTTTCTACCGTCTCGTCTTCGATGTCATTATTTCGTTCGGGACCACGGAATTCACTGCGCAAGTCGCTTGGAAGGATAATGTGAGTCCCCCAGAAACCAAGTTCGCTCAGCATGTTCTTATGTTATGATTTTATCAGGGCGTGGAGAAGAGGTGAGCTCCAGCGAATTTGACTTTTCTTTCTTTTTTCTTCTTTCTTTTGTGGTCCCGTCTGACCCCTGCGACAGGACTCCTGCCATGATGATATACGATGAAAATTGAAGGTCGTCGTGTTCGCTATGCTCTTCCAATCGCGCTTGGTGTGGGTGTCCAGTCATGTGCGCTCGTTAAGTACCACAGGTCCACTTGTCTGGGCATCGCACACGGCGTGTGTAAACTAGTGTTGTTGGCTGATGTTCTGATTGTCATCACCTGATGGTTAATGATATCTGGTTTCGGTGGTCTCATACAACTGCCCGCGTCTTCCTACTTCAGTGGACGAAATTAGCCGAAAACCATTCACAGACGACTCTGACCAGGTTCTCAGGCTAGTTTCGCTCGCTGATCAGTACCTGGGAGGCAGAGCTGGTGAGTGGCACTGCGACGTTTCTGGGTTGATTGACATGCCCCCAGGAAACGTATCCATTCGTTGTCGGCAACCTCCCAAGTCCTCAGGTTGCATGCTCAAATCATTCCTAATCTCTGTCTGGTCTGCGAGAGGACGAGGTGACTTCCAAAGCCATTAATATGCAAATCGGTATTACGCTCGGCATAAATTGAGTAGTCAATGTTGTTACCGTCCAACCTAGACTTTACTCGGCTACGATGCTGATCACTGACAAGCCATGCAAGGCTATGTTTGAGTGGTCGACTGCGGGGGTGATGATATGTCAATGCAGTGTCGATGCAGAGGGGGTGGCAGATTCGGTCCTTCGGAGTGCTTTAGATGGAGGTGGGCTGCCTTCAGACGCGAGGATGGTGAGGGGTTGGGTTTGGACCTCGGCGAGAGTCGTTGTGGCCTTGGCGAGGGATACCTCGGCTATGTCCGACCATCTACACGGTAGTGGTGAGCGCGGGTCGACAGATGAGATGAGGTGGAAAGTTGCTTTGTGAGATAGTCGATGGCGGGTTTGGGTAGTTTAACGAGCTTGTCGTACAGGACGATACCGGGTTCGTAGTCGATCATGCAGACACGCGCATACAGGCTATCCGGGCTTCGATGCGTCGCTTTTTTTCGTCGCCACCGACGGGTCCCTGAAAGTACGTGCTGAGGACAAAGTACATTCTTGTTTGGTCGCCTGATCGGGTTGGGCAAGCAGGGCTGATGGTAGAGGCGATAAACGAGAGGGGCATCTTTGAATCGTCGGGGAGCGGTATCGCAACCAGGATATTGGGGTTGATGGTAGGACAAGAAAGTCGGGGAGTATATCTGGTATCCATAGTGTGACGACTTTTTGTAATATATGTTATATGTTCAGGTGCATGACAGAGATTAGTAGGAATGCTAGTAGGGTGACAGACGAGGTAATTTTATATGACTTGGTATTGTCACAAGCAGTATAGCAGCTGGCAGTTTCTGGAGCCAACCCCGACGACGGGTACAGGCGTCGGGCAGGGTATGGGTGCACAAGAGGCATATCCATACCCGTACCCATGATATAGCCTAGGAAGCAGACGAATAAAAAAGCGGCCGGCAACTCGCCGTTTGGTGTGAGCGAACCTCAAACAAACGGTGCGAGAATCAGGGTCAGTGGTAGTGTCGATGCAGAACGTTGGTGTCGAGGTTGAATGGATATCGACTTTATGGTCGTAGAGGAATTGGATGGACAGTCAATTCGTGGATGAAGAACTGTTCATTTCTCGAATGATAACTCGGATCCATTGCTTGATAAAATAAAAATAAAAGGTGAATTTCAGTGATGGGCATTAGTCTGTATCCAATGAGGCAAGCTGTCGATAGACGGGTCTGGTAAAATCCATGGAAAATTTGGCAGTGCAGATTCCCAGGGTCGTGTGACTAGGAGCCAATCACAAAATGCTACTTTTGTATCTGCAAATTATTTTAAAATCAATCTCGAAAATAAAGTTATGAAAGTATCAATCAATGACACACATACTGTACATCATAGGAAGGAGAGACTGAACTTTACCATTTCCCATAAAGATTTGACTGTAGATTATTGGAAAAGGGTGGTAAGGTCAGATGAGACTAAAATCAACAGACCAGGATCAGATGGAAAAAAGTGGGTGTGAAAAAGGCTGGGGAGGGCTTGAGTGATAGGCTGGTAGAGGAAACCTTGAAGTTTGGATGTAATTCTCTGATGTTGTGGGGGTATATACTATGGGATGGGGTTGGATATGCATGCAGGATTGATGGAAGAATGGATGTGAACCTTTACATCAAGATTCTAGAGGAGGACCTCCAAGTGTAATGATAGCAACGCATGGTCAAATGCCAGTATGAATACAATGCCACAAGCGGTCCACTACAGTTGCAGGTATACACAAATACCTGGTGTTACGCTGATAGCGCACAATAACTAGCAGCGAGCACTTGACTAGGGGCTCGAGCCTAATGAGGAAATGGCCGACTCGCGTAGACGACGCTATCGGGCTTCTGCAGAGCAAGTGTCGGCGAGATGTCGTAAGGTGGCGACCAGACGAGATCGAGCTGAAGCTTATCGGCTCTATCGGCAGATGGGGTATACTGCTAGATTACTATGCACTTGGTAGATGCGTAGAATTAGCTAAAGAAATCGTACTACTCTAAGTACGAGCATATATACTGGAGGGTATCGTGCACAGACCGAGCTGTGCGTGGCAGCGAGGGCAAAGGGTTATGAGTCGACGCGAGTCATAACGGCAAAGTGGGAAAGCGGCAAAGTGCCGGTAACGAGGGAGCTATGCTCCGAGTAAGATGGCGACATCGTCAGCGAATAAGAAGAGCTGAAGGCGAAGTGACGATGTCCATGAGGCGAGCCCCACAGGGCGAAGGGTGCGCGAACGGCGGAGCCCTTGGATACGGGTCTCGACGCGAAGGTACTGACACGTCGTAATCTAGTCACGTGCTAGTCACGTGATGAACCAAATGTCATTGGATAAAGAAAGGAGGGACGCGACAGCTCAGCTGTGGGTCCGGCCCGACGGGGCGACGAGACAGGGGCTATCTCAGTGTAGCGACACTGAGACTTGCAGGAACGACCGGGGAAGTGGATAACGTCCACTAGGCGACTAGGGAGCGGGCGATGGGCGGCATCGCAAGGCGGCGGGGGCGGCGGGGACGCGTGAGCGTGGGAAAACGAGTGGCGGGGTATGCTTAGGGGTAAAACTGTAACAGCGGCAGCAGTGGCGGCGGCGATGATGAGGGAGCGGGTGGACACGGGGAAGTCTTTCTGGTGGCGAGCCTTGTATGCTTGCAGCAACGGCATGGAATTATCTAAATTCCCTTCAGGTTCCCAGGTGTTTTCGGCGGAGGAGTAGCCTTTCCAGGAGACCAAGTATTGTCTCCAATTCTTTGTGCCTCGATGCACAAGGATCTTTTCTACTTCATATTCCTCCTCGCCTTCTATGGTGTCTGGGGGCAGGTTCGTATAGTTGGGGCCGTGCTCTGGGGTCTCCCTGTAAGACGACAGGAGAGAGGCGTGGAAGACATCATGTATCTTCCAGGTAGGGGGGAGTCGTAGGCAGAAGGCGACAGGAGAAACTACTTGTGCCACCTCAATGGGGCCTTCCCATTTCGGCGCGAGTTTCGGCGACTGGTACCTGAGTTGAAGGTTTTGGCCTTCTAGCCAAACCTTATCTCCGACCTTCCAGGGTTTGAATTTCATTGTGATCCACTCCTTCATGAGGCGCCGTGCCTTGTCATGTGCTTCCGAGGCTTCTTCTCGACTTGCGGCTAAGTCCGAGAGCCTTGCTTCCAATGCTGGTAGGAAGGTCTGTCCTAACACCGGGTACACGCGTGGTTCATAGCCGATCATAAGCGAGAACGGCGTCTTTCCTGTGACCGAATGCGTGGTTGAGTTGTGTGAAAACTCCGCCATGGGGAGTATGCTGGCCCATCTGTCAGGGCGTCCATCGCAAAATATGCGGAGATATGTCTCGAGTTCCTGGTTAACTCGTTCTGTCTCGCCGTCCGTCTGGGGGTGGTATGCTGAGGAGAGGGCGAGGTCATATTTTAGCAGCCTTGCTAATTCCCTTGCGAAGGCTGAGGTGAATTGTGGACCGCAGTCCGAGATGCATCGGTCGTGCAGACCGAATCTGGTGAACACTTTGTCAAAAAAGAGTTGGGCGACGCCTGCTGCGTCGATCGTCTTGTTGCAAGGTATGAAAATTACCCCCTTCGTAAGGCCATGGTCTACCACGACCATTACCGAATCAAATCCCATAGACTCCGGGAGATCCATGATCAGATCAACGGATACTTGTTGAAACGGCCGTGTGGCGGTGCTGGATAACGGGGTAAGCCCGGGTACTGTTGGGTGTGTGTTGACCTTGTTTGCCTGGCAAACTGTGCAACCTGTGACGAATTTCCTAATAAAAGAGCCCATTCCGGGCCACCAGTAGTCCCGTTGGACTAAGTTCTGCGTCCTAAATATACCTCCATGGCCGCCGGCGGGACCCTCATGGAGTTCCTTTACAAGGGGATGACGCGCTTCCTCTGGCACATAGAGGCGTCCCTTGTAGTATAACTTGTCGTTTTCGAACAGCCAATCGTGGGGGGCTGATCGAGGGAATATGGGGGAGGCTTCGTACATAGCCGACAAGGCTTTCTGTACGAGCGGGTCGTTCTCAGTAGACACGACCATTTTCTCTGCTAGCGCTGTGTCGAGCGTGTTGACGAATATCGAATCAGGAAGTAAGACGACTTCCTGATTGTCGCCTGAGGTATCGACCTCGTCGCGGCGAGAGAGGGCATCTGCAGGGCCCATAGCGGTTCCGGGGAGATGATGGAACTTGATGTCGTAATCCTGTAGGTACATCATCCATCTTGCCTGTCGTCGTGACAGCTTGTTCGGCTGACGGAAGTACGTCAGATTCTTGTGGTCGGTTAGTATCGTTACGGGATGACCAGTCCCCCTGAGGTAGTGACGCCACTCTTCTAGGGCGTGGATGACAGCCAATAGTTCCCTGTCATAGATGTCGTAGTTGCGCTCTGCCGGGGAGAGCGTCTTGGATAAGTAGGCACACGGGTGAAGGTCGCCGTTGCCGTTGTTCTGCATGAGTACCGCTCCCGTCGCTGTGAGAGAGGCGTCCGTCATGACTTTAAACTCCTTTGTCGTGTCTGGCATCGCCAGGACGGGCTGCTGTAGGAAGATCTCCTTGATCTTCAGGAAAGCATTTTCGTGCTCAGGGGTCCATTCCCATTTCGTGGCCTTCTTCGTCAAATCGTGAAGAGGCCGAGATATCGCCGAGAAATTGCTTATAAAGCGGCGATAGAAGTTACAAAACCCGATGAACGATCGGACAGCTTTTACTGATGTAGGCGACTTCCATTCTTGGATTGCCTTAAGTTTTGTGGGGTCCATCTGGACGCGGCCTGCTCGGATCACCATTCCGAGGTATTCGACTTCGTCTGTGTCGAAGAAGCATTTTTCTAGCTTCAAGAAGAGCCTGTGCTCTTGTAGTCTCTGGAGGATGCGGTGTGTCCTTTCTTCGTGAACTCCGGCTTCTTCGGAGTGAATGAGGATGTCGTCCATGTAGATGACGAGCCATCCCTTGGCTATCATATCACCAAAAGTGTGATCCATGAGGGCTTGAAACATAGCCGGCAAGTTACAGAGCCCAAAGAATATGACAGTTGGCTCAAAGAGCCCTTGCGGCGTGATGAACGCGGCCTTCCAGCGGTTGCCGGGCTTGATAAGGACATTGTTATATCCCCAACGAATGTCCATCTTCGTGAAGATCTTTGAGCCTTTGAGGCGGTCGACGAGATCTCCGATGAGCAGTAGCAGGTAGGTGTTTTTAATTGTGTGCGTGTTCACGTGCCTATAGTTGTTACAGTTTTACCCCTAAGCGTACCCCGCCACTCGTTTTCCCACACTCACGTGTCCCCGCCACCCCCGCCGCCCTGCGATGCCGCCCATCACCTGCTCCCTAGTCGCCTAGTGGACGTTATCCACCTCCCCGGTCGTTCCTGCAAGTCTCTGTGCCGTTGCACCGAGATAGCCCCTGACTTCTCGCCCCGCCGGGCCGGACCTTCAGTTGAGCTGTCGCGTCCCTCTTTATTTGACCAATGACATTTCTTGCATCACGTGACTAGCATGTGATTAGATTACGACACGTCCTTACCTTCGCGTCGAGACCCGTATCCAAGGGCTCTGCCGTTCGCGCACCCTTCGCCCTGTGGGGCCGGCCTCATGGACATCGTCACTTCGTGTTCAGCACTTCTCATTCGCTGACGATGTCGCCACCTTACCCGGAGCTTCGCTCCCTTGTTACCGGCACTTTGCCGCTTCTTCATTCGCCGCTATGACTCGGACAGACTCATAGCCCTTTGCCCTTCGCTGCCACGCACAGCTCGGTCTGTGCACGACAGACATTAGTATATATACTCGCACTTAGACTAGTACGAGTTCTTTAGCTAATTCCACGCATCTACCAAGTGCATAGTAATCTAGCAGTATACCCCATCTGCCGATAGAGCCGATAAGCTTCAGCTCAATCTCGTCTGGTTGCCACCTTACAACATCTCACCAACACTTGCTCTGCAGAAGCCCGATAGCGTCGTCTATGCGAGTTGGCCATTTCCTCATTAGGCTCGAGCCCCTAGTCAAGTGCTCGCTGCTAGTTATTGTGCGCTACCAGCGTAACAATAGTCCTGGCAAGGACGAAGGGATCCATCCTTCTTTCCTACAAAAAGAAGGGAGCGGCTTGGGGTGACTTCGAGGGGACTATCTTTCCTGTCTTCAGGTGTTTGGCTACGAACTCTTTGCATGCCTCCGTCTCCTTAGGGTTGAGAGGGTAGGCCTTGGCGACTCGAGGGAGGAAATCCTTGTCCAGGTCGATCGCATGGTCAAATGACCGTGATGGGGGAAGCTCGTTGAGGTTCTTCTTCTCAAAGACGTCCTCGAACCCCCTGTACTGAGCTGGAAGCGTCTTCTTTGGCTTTTCTTCTTTTGCAGCTATCTCTGTTGATACCGTCGCTCTGTGAATGTCGTATGTTCGTCTTGCTTGCTGGTCTAGGCGCTTTTTCCAGAGGTGCGCCATCCTCGTGTCCGGGTCCATGTTGAGGTACCGGATGAGATACCGTTGCGTAATTGCCCATGGGTTGTCAGGGCATCTTTCTGCTGGTTGATCTGGGAATACGACTCTTCCAGTCGTCCAGTCTATGTCGGGGTTGGCATCGTGAAGCCAGGGCAGCCCGAGGATAACGTTTTCTTGGCCTACATTCAGGATCAAGAACTCTTGGAGTTGTTCCGTTCCTCCCATCTGGAGGATCATCGTGGTTGAATACTGTATGGTTCCTCCTTTATTCCTGGAACCGTCGACGTTGTGAGCTGTGAGCTCCTTGTTTAATCGTTTGATAGGGAGGTTGTTTCGTTTGACAAAGTCTCTGTGAACGAAACATCTGGACGCTCCACTATCCACCAGCGCGGTGGTGTTGAATACTGGCCCGTTCTTGTTGGCGCATAGCACAACCAGGATACGCATAGACTGGGCTTTCTGTCCAGTCGTGTATGTGAAGGCGGCAATTGTCTCGGGGTGCCGCTCAACCTCGGGGGAGGGGAAACTCGGGTGGTCTCCCATAGCAGGGATCTTCGTCATCTGCTCTGCTGAGAGGTCACTGTCTGCTCCTCTCTTGATGGCCGTGGTTCCGGGGGCGTCATAGAATCGCTCTATAGGGGTTTCTGCCCTAATGGGAGGAATCGGGGGTAGATCGTCATCGTCTTCCTCGGTGGTGATGAGATTCGGCACGTCCTCGTGCATGGGTCCTGGGGTCTCCAGGGGCGTGGTGTAGGAGGTCTCCTCGGTGGTCTCGTTGCTACTGCTGACCTCCTGTCGTCTTTTCTTGCGCTCTTGCGTGTCTTCTTCTTCTCGGATCCTTTTTCCGAGTATTTCTTGTGCTACCACGGCGGCTTGGTAGGCTTTCCTTAGGTCTGCAGGAGAGGTCGCTCGTTTCGACCTTCTTAATGTTGGCTTCATATCGGCAGCCAGCTTCTTTTCATCTTGGCCTCCGGACTTCTTTCTCCAGAGGGCGATCAACTCGTCGGTTGTCATCGTTGCTTCTTTTAATACTGCCCCAGGGGTCATCTCCTCCTTGGGTTCGGCAGGTGTCTCTTTTGTTGCTTGTGCGGGTACTGGCGTCGGCGCAGGCTTCCTTGGTGTGAGCGCGGGTTTCCTCACGAGAGGGCGTCGGTGTACGAACGGCTTGCTCCGTTGTACAAGTATAAACCCCTCGGAGTCCACTACTGGCTCGGGTTTACCTGTGCTCGACCCAGATATCGGCGATTGGGGTGAGACTCTGTTGATGAGAGGACGTGGGGCGATCCATTCTGCCAGCATCTTGGCAGCGGGTTCCTCTTTCTTCTTGCCAAAGGCCTTCTCGAGGTGTAGGCGTATCGTTTCCTTGTTGATACCTCTCGACTCCAGGGTCTGGAGGAGTTCCTTTACTGAGGGCTCCAACGTGGAGGCAGCTCGGACTTGTGACGGCAGCGGTGTCAGGGAAGAGGCACGTCTGGCGTTCCCAATGTTCTAGGCTCTCACAAGAGGTGGTGGAAGACTTGTCTGTGGGGTGGAGGTTACGCGAACCTGTACTGGTGGGGACGAAGCATGTCTGGCTTTCCTGATCTCCCGTGCCTTGTCGAGGGGGGAGATTTTCCTTGGTGTGGTGGTGGCGGCGTGTATCTGCGCAGGGGAGAAAGAGGCACGCATGGCTCTCCCTATGGCTCTTGCCTTTTTGATAGGGGAGCCAGTTTGGCGGGCTGCTCCCAAGGAGAGGGCTTTCTGAAGCGGGGTTTGTCGGGCAGCGGGAAGGGAGATTGCGCGTAAGTGCGCGACAGGGGAAGAGGCACGCATGGCTCTTCCTGTTACGAGACAACGAAGTTATCAAGTCACACGAAGTTCCACTACTGTTGCAGTACTACACAGGTACTGGCGAGGTATAATGAGGATAGCTCAAATCTTAATCTCTCAACTGTTGCCAGCGAATAAGACAAGTGGTTAAAGCTAGGGAATCCTAGCCGCAACCACGAGCCCTTTTATATTGTACAAGGACGCGCACAGACCATGCTGTGCATGTGAGGAATTACTATACATGGATAGACTAAAGAAGAGAAGCGCAACGGTGATTAACCACACGAGGCGCGGGGATCAAAAAGAAGAGAAGTAAACGGAGATTAAATACATGTGTCGTGACATCATAGAGTCTAGGCTTGGTCTAGGCCATGACATCATATGCTTAGTCAGCAAGAGATCACATGTAAGTTCCCACGATCACGTGCGCTATGTCACGTGACCTTTGAAAGTGAAAACGACTAAGTCCGAATTGAAAGTGTACGCAGTGTACAAATAAAATGTTATGATTATAACACTTCCGATGGCTTGTGCTTTCCAAAGTGGGGAACGGCAGGTGGCGGGGCGGGTGACAGTTGTAAAGGTTTCTTCTGCTGCGGCAGGATGAACGTGGAATGGGTTTTGGCAATCTGCTCGCAAGCAGGTAGGAGGTGTGTCTTCTACCGCAGTAGGATGATGGTGGAAGGGGTTGTGACATACTGCTTGCAAGCAGGTGATGGCAGCGGCGGCAATGGCTTGGACTACGTTGTCCTCGGTCTTCTGAGCGAGAAGGGCATATCTGTTGTTGAAAGACATGGCGGTCTCAGGGCGACTTCGCAAAGTTGGAGATGGCGGCGGGCTGGGGGGCGGCTTTACTGTTGGAGAACAGAAGCGAGAAGAGAGCTAATTCTTTTGTTACGCTGATAGCGCACAATAACTAGCAGCGAGCACTTGACTAGGGGCTCGAGCCTAATGAGGAAATGGCCGACTCGCGTAGACGACGCTATCGGGCTTCTGCAGAGCAAGTGTCGGCGAGATGTTGTAAGGTGGCGACCAGACGAGATCGAGCTGAAGCTTATCGGCTCTATCGGCAGATGGGGTATACTGCTAGATTACTATGCACTTGGTAGATGCGTAGAATTAGCTAAAGAGTCTGTACTTCTCTAAGTACTCGTATATATACTACTGGGTATCGTGCACAGACCGAGCTGTGCGTGGCAGCGAAGGGCAAAGGGCTATGAGTCTGTCCGAGTCATAGCGGCGAAAGGAGAAGCGGCAAAGTGCCGGTAACGAGGGAGCGAAGCTCCGGGTAAGGTGGCGACATCGTCAGCGAATGAGAAGTGCTGAACGTGAAGTGACGATGTCCATGAGGCCGGCCCCACAGGGCGAAGGGTGCGCGAACGGCGGAGCCCTTGGATACGGGTCTCGACGCGAAGGTAAGGACGCGTCGTAATCTAATCACGTGCTAGTCACGTGATGCAAGAAATGTCATTGGTCAAATAAAGAGGGACGCGACAGCTCAACTGAAGGTCCGGCCCGACGGGGCGACGAGACAGGGGCTATCTCAGTGTAGCGTCACTGAGACTCGCTGTTACGCTGGGCGCTAACAATTGAACAGCGAGGAGGCACTCTGGAGTGGCCTCGAGACTCGTTAAGCGTTTCTGAGCTGGGTCTCAGACTATGTCTTAGTGCGCACACTAAGAGTCTGGAAGTGATACTAATTGCTAGCAGGAAGCTGCATAGAACTAGATACCGTTACAGGGTGTAAAGACAGTGGCTTTATACTACTGAGGTCTGCGCACAGACCATGCTCCCTAACCGGGTTGCGAGAGCAAAAGTACAAACGAGGAAAAGATACTCTAGAACGTTCTGGAGTATGAAAGAAAGTGCGTCCGTGCGCGGGAAGTGATGACTAAGTACGAACGGTTGTTACCGTTCAACTGGAACTAGCAAGAGGCTAGGCGAATGTAAGAGTCCTAACGGTAGTGGAGAGAAGAAGTAAAGTACTACCGTAACATTACCCCCTTCCCATGGTGGAGACTCCGACTCCACAACTTGAATGGTCCCCTCACTGAGACTCCCCCTCGTTGACATCGTAGTCGTAAGCGTCGTCGGGATTGATGTCTGCCCAGACGTCGTCCCGAAAGGCACAATTTGCGACGATATGGCCAATGGCTCCGCAGAGGCCGCATACGCGTTCGGGGCAAAATTCCTGAATATGACCAGGGGCGATTCGGTGGCAGAATGGGCACGTGTAGTTAGGGCACTCCCTACGGAAGTGGCCGACGGTCCCGCACTCAAAGCAGAGCTGCGGGCGGACGAGGCGAGGTCGAGCAGCGCCCTGGCTGGGATCAGGGGATCTGTC